>JAODAL010036775.1:0-41235 GCA_025379985.1 Phyllomedusa bahiana | reverse complement strand
CTTGCTGGGTGGAAAAAGTCAAAAAACACGTAACTTTTATTTTTTGGGTTAAAAACGTTTTTTTTTGCACTTTAAATTCACCTGTGGTGAATATAAATTGCTTTTTAAGATTTACGTAGATGCTGGTCAATAAACAATGGGGGTGGCAAAAGTAAAAACAGTAATGTTATTTTTTGGGTATAATAAAAATTTTTTTCCCTTTAAATTCACCTGGGGTGATATAGAATTGTGTTTTTTAAAAGTTTTACGTAGATGTGGTCAATGAACAATGCTGGGGGGCCCCAAAAGTCAAAAAACACGTCTGTTTTTTTTGGTATAATTTAACTTTTAATTTTTGCACCTTTTCAATTCCCCTTGGTGAATATAGAATTGCTTTTTTTAAGATTTACGTAGTGTGCGTCAATGAAATGGGGGTGGCAAAAGTAAAAAAACAGTAATGTTTTTTTTGTTAAAAAGGGTTTTTTTGCACCTTTCAAATTCACCTTGTTAAATAAAAAATGTTTTTTAAAGATTTACGTGAGGCTCGTAATGAAAAATGTGGGGCCAAAGAAAAAAAAACAGTAACTGTTATGTTTTGGTTAATAAACGATATTTTTGCACCTTTCAATTCCCCTTTGGGTAATATGATTGCTGTTTTGTTTAGTGATGCTGCGTCAATGAACAAGCTGGGGGCAAAAGTCAAAAAACCGTAATGTTTTTTTTTGGTATAATAAACGATATTTTTTGACCTTTCAAGTCACCTGTGGTGAATATAGAAATTGCATGTTTTAAGATTTACGTAGATGCTGTGTATATGAACAATGCTGGGTTGTGCAAAAAGTCAAAAAACACGTAAATGTTATGTTTTGATATAATAAACGGTACTTTTTTGCACTTTTATTCACATGTGGTGAACTATAGAATTGCTGTTTTAAGATTTACGTAGATGCTTGCGTCAATGAACAAGGCCCTGGGTGCCGCAAAAGTCAAAAAACACGTAACCTGTTTATGTTTTGGTATAATAAACGGTATTTTTTGCCCACGTTCAATTCACCTCTGGTGAATATAGAATTGCTGTTTTATAGATTTACGTGATGAACTGGTCACTGAACCAATGCTTGGGTGCCGCAAAAGTCAAGATAACACGTAACTGTTAGATATGTGTGGGACTTTTTTTTTCGGTATAATAAACGATATTTTTTGCCACCTTTCAATTCACCTGTGGTGAATATAGAATGTTTTTTTTTTTCCTGTTTTAAGATTTACGTACGATGCCTGCCGTCTCAAGGAACAATGCTGGGTGTGCAAAAGTCAAAAAAACACGCTCAACTGTTATGTTTTGGTATAATAAACGATATTTTTTGCACCTGTTTCAATTCACCTGTGGTTGAATATAGAATTGCCATGTTTAAGATTTACTTAGATGCTGCGTCAATGAACAATGTGGGTGTGCAAAAGTTCAAAAAACACGTAACTGTTATGTTTTGATATAATAAACGGTATTTTTTGCCACCTTTCAATTGTACACCTATGGTGAATATAGAATTGCTGTTTTAAGATTTACGTAGATGCATGCGCATATGAACTTGCTGGGTGCTGCAAAACAAAAAAAAAAAAAAAAAAAGAAAAAAAAAAAAAAGAAAAAAAAAAAAAAAAAAAAAAAAGACAAAAAATAAAAAAAAAAATAAAAAAATAAAAATATGCTCAAAAAAACACAGTAACCTGTTATGTTTTGGTATAATAAACGATATTTTTTGCCAACCTTACAATTCAACTCTGGTGAAAATAGAATTGCGGTTTTAAGATTTACATAGATGCTGCGTCATTGAAACAATGCTGGGTGCGCAAAGAGGCAAAAAACACGTAACATGTTATGTTTTGGTAATAAATAACGATATTTTTAAACCCCCCATGGCACATCCTTTCAATTCACCTGTGGTGAATATAGAATTGCTGTTTTAAGATTTACGTAGATGCTGCGTCAATGAACAATGTGGGTGTGCAAAGTCCAAAAAACACGCTAACCTGTTATGTTTTGGTATAATAACGATATTTTTTGCACACCTTTCAATTCACCCTGTGGTGAATATAGAATTGCCTGTGTTTTAAATTTCTGTAGATGTTGACCGTCAATGAACAATGCTGGGTGCTGTACAAAAGTACAAAAAACACGTAATGTTATGTTTTTGGTATAATAAACGATATTTTTTTGCACCTTTCAAGTTCACCTGTGGTGAATATATATTTGCTGTTTTAAGTTTTACGTAGCATGCGGTCAATGAACATTGTGGGATTGTGCACGTAAAATCAAAAAAACACGTAACTGTTATGTTTTGGTTAATAAACGATATTTTTTGCCACTTTCATTTCACCTGATGGTGAATATATAAAATTGCTTTTTTTCAGATTTTACGTAGATGCTGCGTCAATGAAAACAATGCCCTGGTGTGCAAAAGTCATAAAACACGCCTAACTGTTATGCTTTTGGCTATAATAAACAGATATTTTTTGCCACCTTACAATTCACCTGTGGTGAATATAGAATTGCTGTTTTAAGATTTAGCGTAGATGATGTGTCAATGAAAATGCTGGTGTGCCAAAAAGCTCAAAAAACACGTAACTGTTCTGTTTTGGTATAATAAACGAATATTTTTGACCTTTCAATTCACTGTGGTCGAATATAGAATTGCTGTGTTTAAGATTTACGTAGATGCTGGTCAATGAACAGATGCTCGGTGTGACAAAAGTCAAAAAAACACGTAACTGTTATGTTTTGGGTTTTAATAAACGTTATTTTTTGAGCACCTTTCAATTCACCTGTGGTGAATATAGAATTGGTCCTGTTTTAAGTTTTACATAGATGCCTGCGTCAATGAACAATGCTGTGTGCGCAAAAGTTACACAAAAACACGTAATGTTATGTTTTGGTATAATAAACGGTATTTTTTGCACCTTTCAATTCACCTGTGGTGAATATAGAATTGCTGTTTTAAGATTTACGTAGATGCTGCGTCAATGAACAATGCTGGGTGCGCAAAAGTCAAAAAAACACGTAACTGTTATGTTTTGGTATAATAAACGGTATTTTTTGCACCTTTCAATTTGCTGTTTTAAGATTTACGTAGATGCTGCGTCAATGAACAATGCTGGTGTGCGCAAAAAAGTCAAAAACAACGTAATGTTTGTTTTGGTCATTATAAGCGGTATTTTTTTGCACCTTTAATTCTCCAGATGGTGAATATTGAATTGCTTGTTTTAAAGATTACGTAGATTTGCCCTGCGTCAGTCAACATTGCTGGGTGTGCAAAAGTCAAAAAAAACGTTAATGTTTGTTTTTGATTTTAATAAAATTGTTAATTTTTTGACCTTTCAATCACCTGTGGTGAATATAGAATTGCTGTTTTAAAAATTTACGTAGATCTGCGTTCAATGAACATGTGAGGTGTGCAAAAGTCAATATTCACGTAACTGTTATGTTTTTGATATAATAAACGGTAATTTTTTGCACCTTTCAATTCACTGTTCGTGAATATAGAATTGCTGTTTTAAGATTTAGTAGATGTGCTGCGTCAATGAATCATTGCTGGGTGTGCAAAAAAGTCTAAAAAACGCTAATGTTATGTTTTGATATAATAAACGGTATTTTTTTGCACCTTTCCTATTAACCTGTGGTGAATTATAGTATTTGCTGTTTTAATTTTAGTTGATGCTGGTCAATGATCAGTGGCGGGGTGTGCAAAAGTCCAAAAAAACACGTTAACTGTTATTGTTTTGATATAATATAAACTGGTAATTTTTGCACTTTACAATTAACTGTGGTGATATAGAATTGCTTGTTTTAAGATTTACGTAGAGATGCTGCGTCAATGAACAATGCTGGCGTGTGGCAAAAGTCAAAATAACACGGGTAACTGTTTATGTTTTGGTATAATAACGCGTATTTTTTGCACTTTCAATTCACTGTGGGTGAATATAGAATTGCTGTTTTAAGATTTAGTAATATGCTGCGTCAATGAACAATGCTGGGTGTGCAAAAGTCAAAAAAACGTTAAACTGTTATGTTTTGATAAATAAACGGCATTTTTTTGCACCTTCTATTCACCTGTGGTCGAATTATAGAATTGCTGTTTTTAGATTTACTAGATGATGCGTCAATGAAGCAATGTTGGGTGCGCAAAAGTCATAAAAAAACGTAACTGTATGTTTTGGTATAATAAGCGGTATTTTTTGCACCTTTAATTCACTGTGGTGAAATATAGAATTGGGGTGTTTTAAAATTTCGTTAGATGCGCGTCAATGATAAATGCTGGGTGAGTAAAAGTCAAAAAAACACGTATCTGTTATGTTTTGGTTATAATTAACGTTAGGTTTTTGCACTTTCAATACCTGTGGTGAATATTGAATTGCTGTTTTAAGATTTTACGTAGAAGATTGGCGCGGTCCAATGATAATGCTGGTGTGCAAAAGTCAAAAAAAGTAACTGTTTATGTTTTGATTATAATAAACGGTTTATTTTTTTCACTCTTTCAATTCACCTGTGCGTGAATATAGATTTGCCTGTTTTATGATTTAGTAGAAGCTGCTTCAATTGAACAATTGCTGGGTGTGCAAAAGTCAAAAAACAGTAAACTGTTTTGTTTTTGACTATAATAATAATGATTTTTTTGCACCTTTCAAAATTCACTGTGGTGTCATATAGAATTGCTGTTTTAAAATTTACGTAGAAGCTGCGTCAATGAAACAATCTGGGTGTGCAAAAGTCATTATTCACGTAACTGATATGTTTTGATATATTAAAACGGTATTTTTTGCACCTTTACAATTCACTGTTGTGAAATTTAGAATTGCTGTTTTAGATTTACGTAGTTGCTGCGTCATTGAACTAATGTGGGTGTGCAAAAGTCAAAAAAAAACGTAACTGTTATGTTTGATATAATATAGGTATTTTTTGCAATTGCAATTCACCTGTGCGTGATTATAGAATTTGCTGTTTAAAAATTTTAAGTAGATGCTGCGTCAATGAACAGATGCTGGGTGTAGCAAAGTCCTAAATCACACGTAAATGTTTATGTTTTGGTATAATAACGATATATTTTTTTGCACCTTTCAATTATGTGGTGAATATAGAATTAGGTTTTAAGATTTCGTAAGATGCTGGTCATTGAACAATGTGGGTTGCGCAAAAGTCAAAAAACAACAGTAATGTTTGTTTTGGTATATTAAAACGATATTTTTTGCACCTTCAATTCATGTGGTGGAATATAGAATTGCTGTGTTTTTAGATTTACGTAGTTTCTGCGTCAATGAAACATGCTGGTGTGCAAAAGTCAAAAAAACCACATAACTGTTATGTTTTGATGTAATAAACTGTATTTTTTGCACTTTCAATTCACTGTGGTGATTATAGAAGTGCTGTTTTAAGATTTACGCGAGATTCTCGCGTCAATGAACATTTGCTGGGTGTGAAAAAGTCAAAAAAACACGTAAACTGTTATGTTAGATATAATATACGGTATTTATTGCACCTTTCCAATTAACTGTGGTTGAATATAGAATTGCTGTTTTAAAGATTTTCGAGAAGATGCTGCGTCAATGCACAATGCTGGCGTGCGCAAAAGTCAAAAAACACGTAACTGTATGTTTTGGTTATAATAAACGGTATTTTTTAACCTTTACATTCACTGTGGTGAATAATAGAATTGCTGTTTAAGATTTTCTAGTTAGATTCTGCGTCAATGAACATGTTGGGTGCGCAAAAAAGTCAAAAAACACGTAACAGTTTGTTTGTATAATAAACAATTAAAATTTTTTTGCACTTTTCAATGCACCTGTGGTGATTAAGAATTGCTGTTTAGATTTTCGTTGATGTGGTAATGACATGTGGGTGTGCAAAAGTCAAAAAAACACGGAACTGTTAATGATTTGATATAATATAACGATATTTTTTTCTACTTTCATTTCAACTGTGGGAATATAAAATTGCTGTTTTAAGATACTACGTAGATGCTGCGTCAATGAACACTGCTGGGAGTGCGCATAAAGTCAAAATAACAGTAACGGTGATGTTTTTGGTTAAATAAACGATATTTTTGTGCACCTTTCAATTCAACCTGTGGTGAAGTATGATTGTGTTTTAAGATTTACGTTAGATTCTGGTCAGTGAACTAATGCTGGGGGCAATAGTCAAAAAAACAGTAACTGTTATGTTTTGATATAATAAACGGTATTTTTTTGCAACTTTCAACTTAACTGTGGTGTATATAGAATTGCTTGTTTTAAGATTTACGTAGATGCTGCGTCAATGAACAATGCTGGGTGTGCAAAAAAGTATAAAACACGTAACTGTTATGTTTTGATTATATATACGGCATTTTTTGCACCTTTCATTCACCCTGTGGTGAATATAGAATTTGTGTTTTAAGATTTACGTAGATGCTGCGTCAATGGAACAATGTTGGGTGGTTCGCAAAAGTAAAAAACCGAATGTTATGTTTTGGGTTAATAAGCGGTTATTTTTCTGCACCTTTCATTCAAGTGGGTGAATATAGAATTTGCGTTTTAAATTTTACGTAGCTGCCGCGTCAGAATGAACAATGGCTGGTGTGTGCAAAGAGTTCCAAAAAACGTATACTGTTATGTTTTTGGTTTAATAACGATATTTTTTGCACCTTTCATTCACCTGTGGTGCGAATATAGAATTGCTGTTTTAAGTTTACGTTTGATGACTGCGTCAATGAAACAATGCTGGCCGGTGAGTAATGTCAACAAAACACGTACTCTGTTATGTTTTGTATAATAAACGCATATTTTTGCTCTTTCAATTCACTGTGGGGGAATATAGAATTGCTGTTTTTAAGATATACGTAGAGATGCTGCGTCAATGAACTATGTCGGGTGTGCAAAAGTCAAAAAACACGTATACTGTTATGTTTTGATATAATAAACGGTATTTTTTTGCACCTTTCCAATTCTCCTGTGGTTGAATATAGAATTGCTGTTTTAAGATTTAGTAGTTGCTGGTCAATGAACAATGCCTGGGGTGCGCAAAAGTCATAAAAACAACGTATAACTGTTTGTTTTGGGTATAAATAAAGCGGTATTTTTTGCACCTTTCAATTCACCTGTGAGTTGAAGTATAGTTTGCTGTTTTAAAATTGCGTTGCTGCCACCGAGAGTCAATGAACAATGCTGGGTGGGCCAAAAGTCCAAAACACAGTAACTGTTATGTTTTAGGTATATTAAACGATATTTTTGCACCTTTCAATTCACATGTGCGTGGAAATATAGAATTGCTGTTTAAGATTTACGTAGAAGATGCTGCGTCAATGAACAATGATTCGGGTGTGCACAAAGTAAATAAAAAACCAGTAATACCTGTTAGCTGTTTTGATATAATAAACGGTATTTTTTTGCACCTTTCAATTCACTGTGGGTGAATATAGAATTGCTGTTTTTAAGATTTAATAGATGCTGCGTCAATGAACAATGCTGGGTGGCAAAAGTCAAAAAACACGTAAATGTTATGTTTTTGGTATAATAAACGGTATTTTTTTGCACCTTTCAATTCACTTGTGGGAATATAGTATTTGCTGTTTTTTGATTCTACGTAAATGTGCGTAATGAAACAATGTGGGTCGTGCAAAAGTCTAAAAACACGTAAACGTTATGTTTTGAATTAATAAACGGCTTTTTTTGACCTTTCAATTTCACCTGTGGTGAATATAGAATTGCTGTTTTAAAGTTTACGTTAGTGCTGCGTCAATGAACATGTTGGGTGCGCAAAAGTCAAAAACAGTAAACTGTTATGTTTTGGTATAAAAAGCGGTATTTTTTGCACCTTAATTTCACTGTGTGTAATATAGAATTGCTGTTTTAAATTTACGTGTAGCTGCCGCGTCAATGAAACAATGCTGGGTGTGTAGTAAAAGTCATTAAACACGTAAACTGTTATGTTTTGGTATTCAATAATCGATATTTTTTGCAACACTTTCAATTCACTGTGGTGAATATTTGATATTGCTGTTTTAACGATTTTAGTTGATGCTTGCGTCAAATGAACAATGCTGGGTGTGCAATAAGTCAAAAAAACACGTAACTGTTATGTTTTGATTAATAAACGTGTTTTTTGCACCTTTACAATTCCCTGTGTGTGAATATTGGAATTGCTGTTTTAGTTTTACGTTAGTGCTCGGTCTGAAACATAAATGCTGGGTGCGCAAAGTCAAAAAAACACGTAACTGTTTTTATGTGTTGGTATATTAAAGCGGTTTTTTTGCACCTTTTTCAATTCATGTGGAGAATAAATGAATTAGCAGTTTGTAAAATTTACGTAGTGCCACGTCATAAAACTATGTGGGTGGGCAAAGTCAAAAACAAAGTAAAATGTTATGTTTTGTATAAATTAAAACGATATTTTTTGCTCTTTCATTCACTGTGGTGAATATTGAATTGTGTTTTAAGATTTAGTAGATGCTGCGTCAATGAACAATGCTGGGTGTGCAAAAGTCAAAAAAACATGTAAAAATGTTATGTTTTGATATAATAAACTGGTATTTTTTGCACCTTTCAATTCACCTGTGGTGAATATAGAATAGTTGTTTTAAGATTTACGTAGAAGCTGCGTCATGTATCAATGCTGGGTGTGCAAAAGTCTAAAACACGTAATGTTATGTTTTGGTATAATAAACGGTATTTTTTGCACCTTTCATTCAACTGTGGTGAGATATAGAATTGTGTTTTGAAGATTCTACGTTAGATGCTGCGTAATGAACAATGTGGGTGTGCTAAAGTCAAAAAAAAACACGTAAGGTTATGTTTTGGTATAATAAACGGTATTTTTTGCACCTTTCAATTCACCTGTGGTGAATATAGAATTGCTGTTTTAAGATTTACGTAGATGCTGCGTCAATGAACAATGCTGGGTGTGCAAAAGTCAAAAACACGTAACTGTTATGTTTTGATATAATAAACGTTTTTTTTATGCACCTTTCAATTCACCTGTGGTGAATATAGAATTGTGTTTTAAGATTTAGTAGATGCTGCGTCAATGAACATGCTGGGTGGCAAAAGTCAAAAAAACGTAACTGTTATGTTTTGGTATAATAAACGGTATTTTTTGCACCTTTCAATTCACCTGTGGTGAATATAGAATTGCTGTATTAAGATTACGTAGATGCTGCGTCAATGAACAATGCTGGGTGTGCAAAAGTCAAACAACACGTAACTGTTATGTTTTTTGTATAATAAACGATATTTTTGCACCTTTCAATTCACCTGTGGTGAATGTAGAATTGCTGTTTTAAGATTTACGTAGATGCTGCGTCAATGAACATGCTGGGTGTGCAAAAGTCAAAAACACGTGACTGTTATGTATTGATATAATAAACGTATTTTTTGCACTTTCAATTCACTGTGGTGAATATAGAATTGCTGTTTTAGATTTACGTAGATGCTGCGTCAATGAACAATGCTGGGTGCGCAAAAGTCAAAAAACACGTAACTGTTATGTTTTGTATAATAAACGGTATTTTTGCACCTTTCAATTCACCTGTGGTGAATATAGAATTGCTGTTTTAAGATTTACGTAGATGCTGCGTCAATGAACAATGCTGGGTGTGCAAAAGTCAAAAACACGTAACTGTTATGTTTTGATATAATAAACGGTATTTTTTGCACCTTTCAATTCACCTGTGGTGAATATAGAATTGCTGTTTTAAGATTTACGTAGATGCTGCGTCAATGAACAATGCTGGGTGCGCAAAAGTCAAAAAACACGTAACTGTTATGTTTTGGTATAATAAACGGTATTTTTTGCACCTTTCAATTCACCTGTGGTGAATATAGAATTGCTGTTTTAAGATTTACGTAGATGCTGCGTCAATGAACAATGCTGGGTGGCAAAAGTCAAAAAACGTAATGTTATGTTTTGGTATAATAAAGTATTTTTGCACCTTTCAATTCACCTGTGGTGAATATAGAATTGCTGTTTAAGATTTACGTAGATGCTGGTCAATGAACAATGCGGGTGTGCAAAAGTCAAAAAAACACGTAACTGTTATGTTTTGTATAATAAACGGTATTTTTTGCACCTTTCAATTCACTGTGGTGAATATAGAATTGCTGTTTTAAGATTTACGTAGATGCTGCGTCAATGAACAATGTGGGTGGCAAAAGTCAAAAAACACGTAACTGTTATGTTTTGTATTTAAACGGTATTTTTTGCACCTTTCAATTCACCTGTGGTGAATATAGAATTGCTGTTTTAAGATTTACGTAGATGCTGCGTCAATGAACAATGCTGGGTGTGCAAAAGTCAAAAAACACGTAAAAGTTATGTATTGCTATAATAAACGATATTGTTTGAACCTGTCAATTCACCTGTGGTAATATAGAATTGCTGTTTTAAGATTTACGTAGATGCTGCGTCAATGAACACATTGCTGGGTGCGAAAAAGTCAAAAAACACGTAACTGTGATGTTTTCGTAGGGATACAGGGTTTATTTTTGGCAAACAAACCCCCTTTTGCTAAACTTAAAAGATTGCGGGAAATTTTTAAATTTTAAACTGAAAAGGGGGATATATCAAACAGTCACAGGTGTAATGGGAAAAATTAAAAAGGGAACACCTATCTGAAATGAAATACTGTTAATAAAAGTGGAGTTTTGCAGCTAACAAAAAGGGCCCAGTTCTAGAAATGTTTTGTATTCCCAAAATAAGCTCAGGCTGCCCCAAAATTCCCGGAAATAAATTTTTAAAAGAAAAAATGTTTAATTTAAAAAAATTTTTCCAAACAAGTCCTACACTAAATCTTGGTGAACTTTATCCAGTGTTCTTTATAGATAGAGGTTGGGCTGTGTTCGCCACGGGGGCCCCCCCCCCCACCCCCCTCCCACCCCCGTGAATTTACGCGGTGATTTCTGCTTTAAAATTTCTTAAGGGTAAATACATAAAATCTTCAATCTCTAATCTAACTAAATTGGAAGGATCACAGCTAATAGTAGAGGTTTCTCTGTGCAGAAATAGACTAATTTCGCTGAGCTGTTTGGCCACAGGCAGAGCGCAAGGTCCTATCCCTATGAGATGCTGAGAGACACTGAGGCTGAAACAGGAAACGCTGTTTATGTAAAACGAAGGTCATGTGATTTTTCCAGCCAATCACAACCATAAACATCCCAGTCATGACGTCGCACCACAATCTCACCCTGCTCTATTCTGTAATCTGATTTGCTGGCCGCCAAAATTACAGGAAGCGCCGAAAAAGGCCGATCTTAATAGATGATGCTCAGATTTTAACCTTAATTATCGCATGATCTGGAAATTTCGATCACCATAAAAACCTTGCCGATTTCAACTTTGTCGATAAAAATCGCTCAACACTAGTTAGGATAAATTGTTTTACTATGTCAACACTTAGGGGCACATGTATGATCGGATCTTTCACACATTTTCAGGTGTATAATGTGCCTCACTGTGCCGGCTCCGCTGTCGGACGCACCTAATGCGCCGTTAGGCACAAGGTTCGCCACTTTGTAATGCGCCTAACATGAAGGGGCATTCTATGGGCGTTCTGGGGCGGGACGCACCACATTCAAGAACTCCGACGCATGTATGAATGCCGGTCGGCAAAGGAAGGCGCATTACAGCTCAGACAGGCAGACCTATTTCAATGTGGTCTGTCTGCTGGAGGCATCAAAGTTTGCCCCACATTTATGAGCGCACTTCGGCACCGACATACATGAGGCACAGTTTTCATGGTAAAAAATGTGAAAACAGGCACTTCAACATACAGATCTTCATACATGTCCCCCTTAATTTCTGGTCTACCTTAAACTAAAATTCTTCCAGTTTGATAAGAGGCCACTCTTGCTCCTTAATAATCAAAACAATTGTTAAGTGACTGTAAAAAGACCCACTTAGCGAAAAAGCCTGTTTTTCTTAGTATTCAAAAGAACAGTAAACAATTTTTTTAGACGAGGGGTTTCCTATACCTCAGCAAATGTCTAGAAATTACCAAATTTGAAAATCCAATGATGTGTAGCAAAACAGTTATTAAAAGATCACCACCTACCAATCAGTTTATTTATTAATAGATAACCAATAGTACTGTGCTATGAATAAATGGAGCCAAAGATTTTTCTAGTTGTAATATAAAGTAATAGTGATACTGTTACTGCGCCTCTGAGCAGCTGTATAAAAATCTATGTTTGTGAACTTAGAGAGAAAGAAGGAATCTGAATGATGTCAGGTGTCATTTTTCCAAGCAACACATGTATATGGAAATGGCACAACGAGGGTTAAGGTGAATTTTCAGCTTTATCACCCTTGAATCTTACCAAAAACTTGCCCCCCACAACTGGCCCTGACATATGACCCCCTCTGACCCTATTCTGTACCTGAAACTAAACATACGCTACAATCTACTCTGACACCGTAAGAAGCTCTAGGAAGCAGAGAATCCTTAGGCAGAGCACAGCAGAAACCTATAACAACACATTTATGTGCTCACTGTGATATCTACATGGAAATAAAATGATTAGAAACAGGAAAAATCCAATGTGGATCAACAGAGATGTAAAGGAGGCAATAAGTAACAAACAAAAATAAAGGAGTTTTATTGCTACAAATTTCATGTCTCTAATGATGAGGACAGTAAAAATAAGCACTCTTGCAATTGGTTTGCATTACCTAAATTACTTAGTATAGCAGATAAGCTAATCTATGTGTCTATAGCTATTTCTGCAGCAAGTGGTTGGCCATTTTCTGTGACTGGCTGGCTGATATTTCATTCAGCCTATGGGGACACTCCCCCTGTGCTGTGATTGGCTGCCTGAACTCTGTGTTTACTCCCCTCTGAGCTGTGGAAAATGGAAGTGAAAAGAACTGCCTGTGGTGGTTGTGTCTGTACAATAATGAGCTCCTCTGTGCTCCTCTCCCAGCTCTATGTAAAGGATCTGGGAGATTACTTAGTCTATAGCTGCTAGATTCACTCTCTCCCCTCATACAACACAGACTTATACAGTCTGCTCCCATCACCCATATAACACAGCCTTATGCAGTTTGTCCCTCTCTACCTCCTGCCTGATAACAGATGGAAGGGGGGCAGTATGACTTTCTCACATTTGTTTCATCTGTTCAGGCTGTATGAATAACTGCTTACAGCAATGCATGTGTTCTGGTTACAAGGAGCTTGTGGAGCCTGGAGCTGACAGCTTTGCAGACATGAGAACTGACCTGCTGAGCTGCGACATCCTCTCCCTTCCAACGCACACACAGAATGATGATGTCATATTTCTTCAGTGCGGAGAGACACACCTACTGGGAGGAGAGACTCGCCCCTGGATTTGAAGCTGTAACAGACAGAAACAGCTTAATTCTGTGAAAGCTTGTGATGATAAAACCCCTTTAAGCTACTTAAACAGGAGGGTATTGAAGAAGCACTAAAAAACTACAAGGAAAAAAAATAAAATATGTAAAATAATGATAAAGACTGCAAAGCTGGAGACAGGAAGGCATATTGACAAAGAAAATAACTAACCTCAAAATATTTTGGAACTATATAAATAGCAAAAAGATTAAAACTAGTCCATTGAAAATAATGAGGAGAAAGCAAACCTATTAAATTACCTTCCTGTTGATGAGCAGAGGAATGAGGTAAACTCCACCTTAAATGTTTATTGTATACCCCAGGAAGAAGTGCAGCTCTACCTTAATAAAATTAAAATCACCAGGTCCTGATGGTATATAACTGTTTGTCCTAAGGGAATTAAGTGATAGACAGGCCCCTATTCTTAATATTTATGGACTGTATAATAACAGGGTATATCATAAAGGATTCTCACATAGCAAATGTGGTTCCAATATTAAAAAGGGGTCAAAAAGTGATCCTGGAAACTATAGGCCGGTAATTTTAACCTCTGTTGTAGGTAAAATATTTAAAGGTTTTCTAAGAGATGCTATACTGAAGTATCTCACTGAAAATAAATGTATAACTCCAGAATGGGTTTATGAAGGATCAGTCCTGTCAAACTAATCTATTCAGCTTCTATGAGAAAGTTAGTTGTAGACTGCATTGGGTTGAGATATTGGATGTCATATATCTAGATTTTTCTAAAGCATTTGATACTGTGCCACATAAAATGTTGACAAGTAAAATGAGAATGTTCAGACTGGGGGAAAATGTTTGCAAGTGGGTAAATAACTGGCTCAGTGATAGAAAACAAGGGTGGTGATTAATCGTATATAGTCAGACTGGACCCCTGTTACTAGTGGGGTACTGCAGGAGTCAGTATTGGGTCCTATTCTCTTTAATATATTCATTAATGACCTTACAGAAGGATTGCACAGTAACGTAATCACCACAATAGAAGATAATTTTGAGGCTTGGGCACAAAAGTGGCAGATGAGGTTTAGCACAGATAAATGTGAGGTTATGCAGATGGGAAGGAAAAATCCATTCCATGATTACTTGTTAAATGGAAAACTGCTTGCAAAAATTGACCTAGAGAAGGACTTGAGAATCCTAGTGGACAGTAAACTTCATTGTAGCAACCAGTGTCAGGCAGCAGCTGCCAAGGCAAAAAAGATCATGGGGTGTATTAAAAAGCGTATAGTTGCACACGATGAGAACATCATTCTCCCATTATACAAGTCACTGGTTAGACCACACATGGACTATTGTGAACAGTTTTGGCACCAGTGCACAGGAAAGACATTGTAGAGCTTGAACAGGTTCAAAGGCGGGCAACAAAAATAATACAAGGACTGGGTAGACTACAATACTCAGAAAGATTAGCCAGATTGGGGTTATTTAGATAAGAGAAAAGACAGCTTTGTGGGGACATAATAAAGTTTTCAATAGTAATAAGTTTATTTTCATTCATTCGGTCTCTCTAACAACAACAGTTATAAGCATGATTTGAGAAACTCAAAAATCTATTCACTTGCATTAAGCCAAATGCACCACATGGCTTTGTCTATAAATGTGTCGGATAGAACGGAAGAAATTGGATGCAGTCAGGACACAGCTGTAGCTTTGATTGATAAGATGTTGGCTTGACAATGGAATTGCTGTGTTCAATTCCAATAGTATCTATTCAATAAAGTTGACATGCTTTCAGTTAAAAAGTATAGTGAGAAATCAAATTTGTGATACTTTTGATTACCTGCTATAGTGAAATATACTGAAGCTGTTTTAAATTGTCATTAAAGTTATCATAATAAGTAAATAAGCCATGCTTGTCAGAAAAAGGAGCGTGCTCCCAAGCTCCAAAACACAGTTTATAAGCCTTCCAGGAGGCGGTTAGCCCACACAAGCCACCGTGGAAGTCAGCAGCAACATACAACTGTGCTTGTGGTGCAACCGTCCTGGGTCAGCTCTAGCACTGATCCCGGATGTTTACTCAATAGATGCGATGTTCAATAGCAGCTTTGACATGTAGGTGGTTGACAAAGGGAGGAGGCTCCATCTTGCAGTGCTCCGGGTCATGAGCCAAGAGAAAGGGAGTAAGGCTAGGTTCACACGGTGTATTTGCAGGGCGGAATTACGCCCCGCAATTACGCCGTGTGACCGGGGGCGGGGCAGGAGCGGGGGACTGAGCAGGGGGCCGGCACTTCTCCGGCCCATAGACCTGAATTGCTAGTGGCGCATATTTGCGGCTAGTAATTCACATGTCAATTATCTCCCCGCCCGGCGGCTTCGCCGGGCAGGGAGAGGAGACGTAATCCATAGTTTCTCTATGGAGAAACTGTTGAATTACAGTAATGAATGGGCCGTTTTAAGCCCGTAATTTGCGCACTTCGGCGCGTAATTACGGACCGAAATACGACCCATTTTAAGCCGTGTGAACATGGCCTAATAGTTAAGACATGGTGGCATCACTCACAATATCTCTCATGCTCCCCTTATTGTGGTATTCTCCAGGGGGCACACTCCAGTGGTAGTAGTCCTCTAACCCTTTGATGGTGTTCTGAGGTGTCCAGAGGTTAGGCAACATTAACAACTTTTCTTTACTGTTCTTCCAAGCAAGGTCTTTTACACATAGGAAAGGCAGCTTTCAAATGTAGTCTTTCCATGCAATCAGAGCTACGCAGCCTGCAGCACTTTTCAAGTCACTGTGCATAAGAGCCTTTCAGACATGTCAACGAGGAGTTTCCCCTTTATCCCAGGTGATCTGGTCATCTTCATAGAACTATTGGGTCTTGGGCCAAGCCAGAATCTGCTGGATCCCAAAAACATACATGCCAACTTCTGAATGTAAAAGAGCAGGAGATTCCAAAAATTTGCATGACCACGCCCATCTTGTTTGTGAGCCACACCCCCTTCAAAAAGCCGCATCAACTCCATCTAACTGTGTAATGGCTCTGAAAGAAAGCTAAATTAGGGTTTTGGCATCACCCAGCTTCCCTGGACTGTTGGATGGTCTATTCAGCATCCAGGAGAGCTGGGAGATACCGCCAAACTGTGCCCCAATAGGTAGGCATCTCGGTGCCCTATTTGAACCCTGTAGCAAGGTAGTAGCCCCATTGTAGCCAGGTTGCTGCCCCCTTCTAGCCAGGTGGCTGTCCCCAATAGCCAGATAGTGCACCCAATAGCCAGGTAGTAGCCCCCCTGATAGCCAGGTAGTAGCCCCCTATAGTAACTCCTCTGATGTTGGCATACGGTGGGGGTCTCAAACAGACACCGAGCCGTGAAGGATGTGTCACTGATCTCTAATGGGAACTAAAGCACAACAAAACATACAAGCCTGGGGATGTGGCTGCAGCCGGCACTCATGAGATGTCAGCAGCGGCACACTCCGAGGCTTGGGAGTGAGAGACGGACGGCAGCCCGATGACTGGGACGACAGGGAGAGCCGCTCTCCTCGATGCTCAGTGAGAGATGGGCATACAGGAAATTATGGGGAGGGAGTGCAGCCGGCACAGAGACTGTGGTACATCTGCAGGGACAGCGGATGCGGCACACACTGGAGGCAGCAGTGTGCCTGGCAGCAGTTGTGAGCTGCACCTCCCAGCGTCCGGTACCGCTGCCTTCAGTGTGCGCCATGTCTGGATGACAATGCGCTGATGGTACTGACCTGGCGGCAGAAATGTATTCTCTGTTCCTCTTCATCAGTGCTGCTGTGTGTGGTCAGGTGCCGCTGTTCAGGTGCTCGGGCAGGAACAGATCACAGTCTGAGCAGACCTTCTCCAGGCAGACATATCGCTCAGTGGCTCTAGACCTTTCATTTCGGCAGGAGATTTTGCTGACTCTCCGGGGGGGGGTGGGGGAGAGGGGAGAGTTGGAGCATCATATGCCCAAAAACCATGAGCTGTGTGGGACCAACTGTACCTTATGATTCTTCAATGGATTCCTGACTCCTCCACTGACAGGACTGCTGCTTCCTTTTCTTTATCTGAGCGGTTTTCCTGTTCCCTTCCATGTGGCTAGGAAGTAAAGGTGAAACTAGCCTCTGAGCCCCACAGTGATTCAGTCAGGATAACATGTTGGTGTTGGTAACCTCTCCACAACAATAAACCCATAACTGACTGTCTTTCTGTTAACAGGGGAATTACAGAGCGCCCGCAGTATTTTGTAATGCGCCTGATTTTGGGGGGCATGCAGGAGGCACGACGCACTAGAACAGTACGAAACTATAGATTTGTAGCTTCGCTACAGCATTTCTGGGCACATTTCTGCTGGAACTGGTAAACCACTTTGAAAGTGGTTTACCTGAGCCAAAATTGACATTTATGCGCTGGAATGCGCTTGATTTATGACCCGCAGTAGAGCGGGTTCATAAATCACTTGCATTCTATACTAATATTATGCGCCTAAAAGTTGGCATTAAAACTCCAAAAATCATACATGCTTCCCTTAGTGTTTATCTGTCTCTTGAGGCGCTGCTCAATCATATCTGTGTGTTTGCAAATTGGATTTTCTAGAGTGTATAAAGATTTATTTACATATATTTTATATAAATACTGACACATTTTCTATGTTTGATACCTTTCAATGATGGCTATACAATTACCAAATAACATCACTATACACTAAGGGCGACATGTATGATCGGGCTTTTCGCCCGTTTTTTGGAGTATACTGCGCCTCCCGGCCCGTATCCCGCTGTCGGACGCGGGGATTCAGTGTTAGGCGCAGTGTTCGCCACTTTCAGCTGCGCCCCGCATGAAGGGGCGGGCAATGGGCGCGGTGTGGGCACGGGGTAGGCGTTCCGGGGCGGGACGCGCCGAGCTCGAAAACTCCGAGGCATGTACGATGGCGAGTCGGCAAAGTGAGGCGCAGTGCAGCGCTCGGCAGCTCCGATAAGCAGACCTGTTTTTTTTGGGTCTAAATCCTCCAGCAGAGGCGAAGTGAAGCAGGATCGGAACATGCGAGGAAACAGATAGAAGATCGCGACAGAAATCTCGGCTCTCCGCTCCAGGCAGCAGGAGTATGATTCCGAAAAAAATCGCCTGAACATAAAAAATAAACATAATTAAAAAAAAAATCACTTTCCGAAACTCTAGAACGGCGCAATATCAAGAATTATGATATTGGAAATTGCCGGGAAATACAGTAATTCAAATTTTGAAACCTATTCTCATTGGTCGGCATAAACCGGCCAATCAGAATAGGAGCGACAAAGACCCATTCTAGCCTATGGGGAAGTTAAGACCAATCAGAATCCACGGCGGGACAATTCAAAATACAGTAAAAATGCTGAAAAGAGGTGATTGGCTGAGCTAGCGGGGGGGTCTCTGTCGCTCCAATTCTGATTGGCTGAGCTAGCCGAGCCCCCGCTAGCTCAGCCAATCAGCTCTTTTCAGCATTTTTACTGTATTTTGAACTATCCCGCCGTGGATTCTGATTGGTCTTAACTTCCCCATAGGTTTTAATGGTTCACTGTCGCTCCTATTGTGATTGGCCGGTTTATGCCGATTTTTGATTCATACTCCGCACCGACATGTGGAATGATTTCTCGCTGTTATCCAGCCTGACTCGCATAGGAACAGAGTTAAGGCGCAGTCCCGAACGGCGCCTAAGTCCCGCACTGCGCCCAAGACCCCACACTGTATCCTACACACACTGGCGAGGCGCAGGGAACTTTTCCCCGCATGTAGGAGCACACCGCCTCGGACGGCGAATCTTAGGCGCAGCGCCGCACTGCGCCTCGGTCCCCGCACTGCGCCTAACACACTGGCCAGGCTCGGCGGACTTTTCCCCGCATGTATGACCGCACTACCTCCGGCGCCGAATCATAGGCGCAGCCCCGCACTGCGCCTCAGTCCCGCACTGCGCCTAACACACAGGCGAGGTGCGGCCGACTTTACTTAGTATGTATGAGCGCGCCCCGGCCCCAACATAAATCAGGCGCAGATTCCGCAGGGAAACTGGCGGAAAGGTGCGCCCCGACCCGGCGAGCTTCATACATGTCCCCCTAAATAAATATAACCATACCTTCAATCACTTGGGGCCTCTATGTTTATGAGGCCTCTGGACAACTGCCTAGTGTGCTCAATAAGTTAATATTTTTATTATTTTTCCTAATCAACAGTAGTTCAATTTGAAAAAAATATGTAACATTAGGTGACATCCAGAAGGGGGCAAATACTTTTTCACAATATTTAACACTGTAAATTGTATTCTTTCTTTAAGTTCTAGTTGATGGAGAAAGGCTTTGAATGTAGCTCTGAAGCTCCATGATTTCATTTGACCTTCCTGAGTGATTATAGGACTAAAATGTGCTATAACTCTAAGATATCAAAACTGAGTAAAAAATTTTTAAAGTACAAAGGTATTGCTATCCCAAGTATTTATAGCACATATGCTGTAAATGCCTGATCATTTTTTTGATTTTCGGTTTGGTGACCCTTTCATTCACCAATTCACAGGTGTCACAGTCTCCAAGACATTTAATAGAGGTAGTTACTGGTTTGGGTCTATCTATAACTCTCCTCAGATATTAATAGGAAGGGCCACACAAAAACAAAGCCCTCTCCACTGAACTCTAAAGAGACTGTAGAAGCTGCAACTCGTCTGACCTGCACTTTTTAGGCATGTATTGCAATTCCTGTGGATGAGAAAACCCCTTCGAGAAAATAATAGCTAGAAATAATGTGACTTTTCCTGATATATTTGAGCTACTATGTATTCTTCTCTATCATGTATTATGCTCCACCATTTATTATAAAACGATACAGCTCTCAAGCTCAATAGAAAGTAAACTGTGAATCTGGGTCAAGTAGGTTCCTCATCCGTTTTTGTAGGTTTTCAAATATGACTTTTCAAGCACAGCCGAAGCTAAGTACTCGATGTATGTTCTCAGCTTGGGTCTAGTTTTAGTATGAACACTGAAGTAGATAGAACAAGGAATATTCAGTAAATATCAGATCAAGGTTAATCCTGTTTTAGGGAATGTAAAGGGGTAGAAAAACAAAACTTAAAAAAAAATAGTGGCATATCTGTCTACAGGTTGTGTGTTATTGCAGTTTAGCCCCATTAATATAAGCAGAGATAAGCTGCAGAACCATACGAAAACCAAGGGGAGATGTGACGCTGTTTTTATAATGTTTTTCTATTACTTTTCTCATAGATTTTTTTTAAAGCTTTAATCCATATTGTACTCATGATGTAAATGTACTGTACGTCAGTCAGTAAGGGAGTATGGAGTAGGCTGGTGTCCAGGATAGGATATATATCTGAGCCTGGCAATATGATCACTTAGATGCTACATTAAACATAACCACAGCATCTACACCACTCACAAAAAGTTAGGTATATTTGGCTTTTGGTTGAAATTCCAGGATGAAAATAAAACTTTGTGAACATTTTTCACAACGAACTAAATGAGCCCATCTCGTAACTTTAGAATGCACATGTCCACCTGTTCAATTTTTCAGCACTTTTTGCACAACTTGCTGATCTCTAACAAGGAGCTTAATGGCAAAATTCACAACAGGTGTTTGCTCCTGGAGGTGCCCAATAAATTTAGAGGATTAATTTAAATTGGCCACAAAGACTGAAACTGAGCAGTACGTACTGGAGCCAACGTAGTCCTTTATTCAAGCCAGGGAGAGCACCACAGCTTACTCTGTGCCCCACCAAACATGTACCAAAACCAATCCTCTCACCTACACCTGTGTTATCAGCAGGAAGTGAACTGACTCCTCCCTCTCCATTCTCTTTCCTGTCAGTTACTGGCAGTTGGGGAACCGGACCATATTGGATGGAACCAGCTCTGTAGAAAGCTGGAGAGACATCCAGATTCTGGCAGAAGTTCCCAGCTCTGCAAACTACCAGGTTATTACAATGAATAAAGAAGACATCTCTGGGGAACAGGGAAATGAATGTATGAACAATAAGAACGGGAATAAAATCAAACAAAGCACTTCCATCAAATACCATCTATATAGTGACAGGGACCTAACAACATCCACTGCGACACTCTTCCTCCTTTAGATACATATGGCCATATGTGAGCTCTAACCAGGGAGAGTGCTGAGACATGCTCCATGAATCAGTCTGCAGCAGATTGTCCAGGGAGTCCATCCACTGTCACAGTGGTCCTGTGACCCTCAAGTCGGGCCGCGGACACACTCATTCTCCCCTCGGCTGCATGCCTGATGGGTATGAGTGGTGTCGCGTCCTGCACTCGGGCTTCTGATTCTTACTCACCTTTCTGCACTCCTGCTTCCCTGTGCATCTCTGCCTGCTGGTGTGCACATTCCTGCTCCATAGAGCGCACGGCAGCTCAGTGAAGTTGGTGTCATTAGGCCTCAAACTACATCTGCCTTTACTGCCAAGGTTCAATGGGAACTTTCAAGCCTGCAGGGGCTTCATCAACAAGTGGACTGTATATATGGAGTGAATGGTGAACCAGTTCCCCACAGAATGAGTAATAGTGGTGTTTGTAGTCAATATTCTGCCAGGTAAAGCCTTGGCCGAAGGCCACACCCCTGGGACTGCCAGCATTCAAATCTTCCTGAAGCCATTCCACAATGTGTTTGAGGAACAATCACGTGGCTCTTTCGCTGTGACTTATCTGCTCTGTCTCAGTTAAGGTGACTCCACAGTTGGGCAATATGCAGTACAATTCCACACCCTCTCCTCAGAGCTGTGTTGGAACAATGAGGCCTTATTAGCCACATTCTGGTAGGACTTCGCAGGAAGGATTAAAGACAAACTGGCAAGTCGAGACTTTCCTTCTTCCCTGGATGATCTTATCCATCTGGCTACCCATATACATATCCGGTTCGCTGAGAGACAGCAGGAACTCCACCAGCAAATTGAGCCGGTCAGGCCGCATCGTCTGTTTTAAAGTCCTCCACTGTCTCCACCAATTGCTTCTTCTGAAAAAACAATGCAAGTGGCAGAGCCCACCTCTCACAGCAAGAACGGTCCCGTTGACAACATCAGAATCTTTGCCTCTACTGCGCTAGTCCTGAGCATATTTATATGAACTGTCTATTGTGTCCAGGAAACTTCCACACCTAGGCTACATGGAAGAGGCGACCGTAAGTGTGAACACTACTTCTCCACGTCTGACCAACTCTGCACCTTGTCTGGTAACATGTTCCAGGCCTCCACCTTTGTGGTGCATCCCTGGTTTTTAAGTATCGTCTCCTGGTGGTCCGCCTGGACAAACCTTTGTTCATCTTCTCCATTAACATTGAATGCCTGTGTGACTCCTTCCTGTTCTGTACTGAACCCGCGAGTCTTCAAGTGGGGACATTGCATAAGGAGAAAATCATGTTCTACGTGCTACCCCGTTCCTCCTCTGAAGTTCTTCTGAGACTTCCATGCTACACTCTGGTGCTTAATTGACAGACAGGTGAAGTCACATGCTGGAGACAAGACTGCCATTTCTGCTGTCTCGTGGCATTTGTCCGGTGCATACCACTTCTCAGCTGATGTTTTTCACTCCCTGCTGGGCCTGGCTTCTCCTTACCAGGAATATGCTGATGTCTTCTGTGAGAAACAGGCAGAGAAACTTCTGCCACATTGAGCCTGTGACTGTCCAATTGACCTCTTACCTGGGAGTACTCCTCCTCGGGGAAGGGTCTACCCTTTGTCTGTACCCGAGACACAGGTCATGGCAGCCTACATAAAAGAAAATCTTCAGGAAGGGTTAATCCGCTAGTCCTCCTCTCTAGTCATTTCCGGGTTCTACGTTGTGGAAAAAAGAGGATGGTTCTCTTCGTCCTACATCGAATATCGGGGTCTCAATAAGATAACCGTTAAGAACTGATTGTCCATTGCCACTGATCTCCGAGCTCATTGACTATTTTTGCGGAGCCAGAGTCTTTACTAAACTTGATTTGCGGGGGGCCTATGATCTGATTCAAATTTGTGAAGGTGATGAATGGAAGACTTCCTTAAACATTCGTGACAGGCATTTTGAGTATCTTGTGATGCCCTTCAGCCTTTGCAATTCTCTAGCCGTCTCCCAAGAATTTGTTAGCGAGATCTTCCGAGAGCTCCTATACTCATGGGTCATCATGTATCTGGACAATATCTTGATTTCATTGCCCAATCTTGAAGCTCATTTTGTCCATGTGCTCCAGTTTCTAAGACACCTATGGAGCAATCAACTCTGTGCCAAGCTTGAAAAATGTGTCTTCGAAAGACCAGTCTATCCTTCCTTGGGTACATGGTCTCTGACAATGGAGTTCAGATGAATACTGCCAAGTTGTATTCTGTTCTACAATGGTAACAATCAGTCAGCTTATAGTCCATACAGCACTTCCTGGGATTCACAAACTATTACTTGCAGTTTATTCCACACTTCTCCACCGTGGTGGCACCTATTGTGGAGCTTAACCAAGAAGAACAGCAATCCCAAACCTGGTCACCTGAGGCAGAAGAAGCAGTTTTCCATCTGAAGTCTGCCTTTGTCTCTGCATCTATCTTGTCTAGACTCAGCCCTGAGTAGCCCTTCTTTCTTGAAGTAGATGCCTCATCTGTGAGGGTGTGTGCGGTCCTCACACAGAAAGTCCCCAAAGGCAAAACTATCACGTATTTATTTTTTCTAAGACTTTTTCCGTGCTGAAAGAAATTATACTATGGGGCATCAAGAATTGCTGGCCATTAGTTGGCTTTGGAAGAATGGCGCCATTTACTAGAAAGGGCTTGTCACCCGATCAGCATATTCACCGACCATAAAAACCTGCTGTATCTTCAGACGGCACATTGCTTAAATCCTTGGTAAGCTAGGTGTTCCCTCTTCATTTCCAGATTTGATTTGTTGATGTTGATACACTGTCTAGTGCCTCTGATGTAGCTGGCCTTGACTCCGCACCACAGCATATCGTTCCTCCTGAACGTCTTATTACGGCGGCACCCATTGATCTCCAACATGTCCCCCCTTTGAAAACATTCCTCTGCTCTAAGTTAAAAAATCTTGAAGTGGGGACATTGTTCTTTGTTGGCCAGGCATCCTGGAATTCAAAAGTCCTGCTTGCTTATATCCAGTGCTTTGTTTCTAACTGGTGCTGCCCTAGTGTCATATGGGCATGAATGGTAATATGTGCTATTCAGGCACTTGGCTTTTGTCCGTATGTATTGCACAATTGGTTACACAGTACAGAAATACATGGGAGTGCATGTCCATTCTCTATGTCGCTGGAATTCATTGGAATACCATGGAATAGGAATTATGATATATATCACAGTGGAGCCATAAACAATACATGGTCTCTTTTGAACGGCATTTGCTCCCTTTTGTGTTTGTATACACTTTATTTTATGTATTTTGTGCTGAAAACATAAAATTTATATGACCATGAAATAGAGCAAACATAGTCCCATAGAGACCACACATAGGCCTCTGCTGCAGTGTACTTCAGGAAATCTTTTTTTATTGCATCACAACAGATACCTGAAACATCATATGAACGGGATATAAAGTCTTCAGCATCAGCTACCACATCTGCTGTAGTGAAACATGTTTTCTGTGTTTAACTCCTTAACGACCGCCCGCCGACTTTAGACGTCGGCTGGTGCAGGTCGTTCGTCTGCAGCGACGTCTTAAGACGTTGCTGCAGACATCTGAGTTTGTGGCACCCGGGCGCCGCAGCTGTGTTGAGATCGGGGCTGTACTACACAGCCCTGATCCCAGAGCATCCCCTTCGAGCACCGGGAAGCAGAGGAAACCTCCTCAACCCGGTGCTTTAACCCTTTGATTGCGGTGGATCGTCACCTCAGCGCAATCAAAGGGTTTCCCCTGCTCTGTCGGGTAATCGGAACACCCGGTGACCCGACAGAGCCCGGAGAATGGCTGCACAGTCAGCTCTGGGGACCTAGAGTGGCCCCAGAGCTGTCTGTGTATCAAGCCAGTGACCAGGGCAGCTGTGTGCTGTCCTGATCACTGCCTGTGTCAGACTGACACAGATTATAATGTATTAGCATATATGAATATGCTAATACATTACTGTATTAGTGTAAAAAAAAAGTAAAACAGTTCTTCCTTCAAGGGATTAAAAAAAAGTAAAAAAATAAAAAAGGAAAAATTAAAAAAAATGAAAATAAATATATAAATAATAACATAAAAATAAATATTTAATAAAAAATAATTGTGCAAATATAACACACACAAAAAAACTACACATATTAGGTATCCACACGACCGTAATAAACTGTAGAATTAATCTAACCAGTTATTAAGTGTGAAATGTGAATGGTATAAAAAAAATTTAAAAAAATAATTTTTTTTTAAATAAAAAAATAAAATCGGCAATTATTTATAAGTGAACTTAAACTATTCCCCATAAAGTGAAACTCGTCTCGAATAAATGAGGCCTCATACAACTGCGTAATTAAAAAACTAAAAAAGTTACAACTGTTGATACGCAAGGAGGCAAAAACTAAAAAAATGTTCTGGTCATTAACTACTTTTCAGACGTTTGGCTTAAGAAGTTAAGGACCCACCTCACGACAAGGGTTTTCAGACGGATTTACAGACAGCTTTTGGATTTGAAAAACCACTTGTAAATCGACTGTCAACCTTTTACAAAGATTTAAATAGAAAATCCATGCAGCAGTCCACACTGCACAGATTTTCTACCGGGCTTTTTTTACACCACCTGCATAAAGAAAAACTTAGAACAAGTTCATTCTTCCACCAAATTTTTGGGTGGAACATGAACAGTTCAATATGAAGGGGGATGGCTGAACCCGCAAATCATGGCTAGAAGTTGTCTCTCTTTATGTGCAAAAAAACCAACAAAATAAGGGTCGGATTATCCGACCGGTATTTTGCCATTACCGTGTGAACGCACCCTAATTCTTCTCTTTCTTTTGGAGGGTCCAATATTAAGGCTATGTCTACACGGCACAGGAATACCATCACATTTTCGGCGGTTTCAGAATCCAACGGTGCACTGTGCTGCATAGACAGGAATGAAAACAGATTTTTAACCGTCGTGTTGAAAATCCGGCAGAATATGCAACATTTTGCATATTCTGCCGGAGTTTTGCCTTTTTGCCGTAGGTTTCCCATACATTCAATTGTACAGGCCGATGGCAAAAACTAAAACTAACTCTGGTTTTTGTGCAAATAAGTGACAAAAAACACAGTCCTGCATAGGACAAAATGCCATCGATATTTTTTGTGGCCCTAGCCTTAGAGTTTTAGCTGTGAAGACGTTGAAATATTTAAAAAAATCTGGACCTATTATAATGACTATTACTATATGACTATAAATATGGCTCCCAACACATCTAATGAATTGTAACAATTATTATTCTAGATTTTATGTGTGTGTACGACAATGTGGTGACTACAAAATTGCTGTATTCAAATTTAACTGCAAGGTGGCTCTATGAACAAAGCTGGCCTGCGCCAAAGTGAAAAAAACACGTATCTGAAATGTATACGGATAATAAAAGGTATTTTTGGCACCTATCAATACACCTGTGGTGACTACAAAATTGCTGGATTCAAATTTAAGTGCAAGGTACCTCTATCAACAAAGCTTGACTGACCAAAAGTGAAAAAAAAACACGTATCTGAAATGTATACGGATAATAAAAGGTATTTTTGGCACCTATCAATACACCTGTGGTGACTACAAAATTGCTGGATTCAAATTTAACTGCAAGGTACCTCTATCAACAAAGCTTGACTGACCAAAAGTGAAAAAAAACACGTATCTGAAATGTATACGGATAATAAAAGGTATTTTTGGCACCTATCAATACACCTGTGGTGACTACAAAATTGCTGGATTCAAATTTAACTGCAAGGTACCTCTATGAACAAAGCTGGCCTGCGCCAAAGTGAAAAAAAAACACGTATCTGAAATGTATACGGATAATAAAGGTATTTTGGCACCTATCAATACTACCTGTGGTGATTACAAAATTGCTGGATTCAAATTTAACTGCAAGGTGGTCTATAAAACAAAGCTGGCCTGGCTGAGCAAAGTGAAAAAAACACGTATCTGAAATGTATACGGATAATAAAAGGTATTTTTGGCACCTATCAATACACCTGTGATGACTACAAAATTGCTGGATTCAAATTTAAATGCAAGGTACCTCTATCAAAGGAGCTTGACTGACCAAAAGTGAAAAAACACCTAAATGAAATGTATACTGATAATAAAAGTGGAGTTTTGCACCTAACAAATAGACCTGCAGTTACTAGAAAAGATCTGTATCCTAATATAAGTTCAGGCTGGCCAACATCCAAGTAATATTTCAACAGAAAACTGTTAATAATAAAACTATTGCAATGCAATGTCTCCACTAAGTCTGGGAGCACAATATTCAGTATCCTTTAAAGAGCTTGTCTGTGTTCGCCCACCGCCCCCCTCTCCTGCTCACCCCGTGACTTTACAGCGGTAGATGCTCCTTTAAAATTCTCAGCCTAACTACCTAAAATCTGCAAATCTCTGATCTACCTAAGTTCTAAGGTTCACAGCTAAAAGTATAGCTGTCTCTGTGAACAAATAGAATAATTTCGCTGAGCTGTTTGCACAGAGGCAGAGCGCTACATCCTACTCTTTGAGATACTGACACACACTGATCATGAACAGGAAGGCTGATTCTATGTAAAATCGAGGTCATGTGATTTTTTCCAGCCAATCGCAACCATACACATCCCAGTCATGACATCGCACACACAGCTCACCCTGCTCTATTCTCTAAGCTGATTTGCTGGCCGCCAAAATGACAGAAAGCTCCAAAAATGGAGCGATATTAATAGATTATGCACAGATTTTAACCTAAATTATCGCGTGATCTAAAAAATCCGATCAACATAAAAACCGTGCCGATTTCAACGTTGTCGATAATAATTGCTCAACACTAATGTCCAGTCCTTCTTCTCAACATTGTGAGACTTACACATAATCTGAAATATTTTAAGGTGGGAAATGCAGTCAACAGCCTGTCAATGACCTGGGACCGAGCATCTCCAATGATTTCTGGATGGTGGACGAGCTTAGCTTGGTCCCTTCTCAACACCTCCTAATAGTCAAGCTCCATCAGCTTCTCACTGGTGCTTACAGGATATGGATGGCTAAGGACAATTGATGGCAGTCACGGTGGAAGAAGAGTCCTAGGCTATATCGTACATGAGGAGATCAATAAGTTCATGTTTACTCTTGCCCTCAGGAACAATCTCATGATCCCTGCACCATTTCCTCAGGGTAGCCACAGAAAGTTCTTCTAGCTCCTGCCTCTGCATACTGCTCAGTGCTACGATCCCAACGCTGCCATTAAATCTGTCACGAAATGTCACTCGGGGCCACGAAGAAAGACACTGAGCTGTAAGTACTAGAATCAACATAGTCCTTTATTCCATGCAGGAAGAGCACCACAGCTTACTCTGTGCCCCACGAAACATGTAACAAAATCAATCAACAATCCTCTCACCTCCATGTCTGGGGAACAGGAAAATGAATAAATGAACCTGTCATAAATCTGGAGTGGGGTATACATTGCAAATTTGAGGAGCATAACTTAGGAGCATAACATATCTTAGGCGCATAGCTAGCATATTTTAGCCGCATAACTTGGGCGCATTCAAATGTGCCTGGCGCAAACTGTGCCTAGTTTTGGTGTACAACAGTTCATATTTATATAGATTAGGGCTACAACAGTTTTTTGTCGCAAAAAAATGGCAAAAACCCCAAACTGACGTGTCACCTTTGAGTTTTACATGTTGCCCAATGTAAACAAAAATCCCTGTTATGGGAATGGGTTTGGATAATAGTGGTTACTAGAGATGGGTGAATTTCTCGAAAATTCGATTCGCCGACTTCTCCAAATTTCCCGCCAAAATTATTTTCATCCCGAAATAATTTGGGACGAACCGCGTTAAAAAAAAAGCTATTTCCTGGCTGCAAAGAGTCTGTAGGGTGCTGTAGAATGCTAAAATATGCAGAGGGAGCTTGGTTTGGTCTTCATAAAATTCTGTGTTTTAGTATGACACGCACATGACTGCCACCGCTATTAGAATCACCTCACTCTTCAATTCCCTGGGCACTTACGGGGGCAAAACTGACCAAAAAACTGAAGCGGGAATGCAGCCTGATAAAGTCATGGCAGCGCCAGCTGGAAAAAACAGGCTGAAGGCTAAGATCAAAGAAGCGTCAAAGAACACAATAATAGGTTCCTGGAGCCACCACAGGTCGCAGCACAGTACTGGGAGGTGACAGCCGGGATCAACCTTCAAGGCCAAAGCTTCCGGTGTCATCTCGCGGCCATGTGTTGCCCACCCCCTGGGTCATCCCCTTTCACCCCGCTGACATCTGAAAACCCCAGCCCGGAGACGGTGAGTTTGTCAGACACAACCCTTAGAAGGCATGGCCCGGGAGCAAGTGAAGGGCCCTCACCAGTCCTCTACCCACCTCTGTCCCGTTCGCTTCCCACACCTAGAGATCTACTATATGCTGCGCCACTATACACTTAACACCAATACTAAACTCTTTGCTAAATTGATCGCAGTAAGACTGAACGAGTAGCTTGGGGAATGGGTGCATCAGGACCAGGTGGATTTTGTCGCTACTAGGTAGGCTAGGGATAATGTTGCAGCGAATTATGGCCCCTTACTCGCATCCACATGCCCAGGTTCGTGTTAGTGGCTCTCTTTCTGCGAGCTTAAATATTTGTAATGGCATCAGGCAGGGGTGTCCCCTCTCCCCTATTTTGTATGTTCTCACGACGGACCACCTCTTGCAGGCTATACGAAATAACCCTGATATCAAGGGCTTCGACTGTAAGAATGTGCAGCACAAGTGTTCTGCTTTCGCAGATGACCTCCTGCTGTATTTGACCCAGCCTGCCACCTCTCTGCCGGTCTTGATGAAGACTCTAGAGATATTTGGCTCTTTGAGTAATTTCAAGATTAACTTTCAAAAAAGTGTAGCCTTGGGTGTTAATCTTGACAGTGGGGAAGTGGACCGCTTGAAACAGTCCTTCCCTTTTACATGGGCGCAAAAATCCTTTAGGAGTTACTATCCCGGTGGATTTGTAGCACACTTTTGATCTTAATTTTGCCCCAATAATGGCCATCCTTTCCTCTGATTTATCGCGATGGGATAGACGAGACTTCTCGTGGATTGGCCGTATCAATATAGTTAAGATGAATATTCTTCCCCGCTTTTTGTACCTGTTCCAGGCGATACCCCTTCTCCTCCCTGATTCCTTTTCCAAAACACTCCAAAGGAGCATCAACTCATTTATCTGGGCCAAAAAAAGCCCAGTTTAGCAAGAGGCACACTTATTAGACCAAGGGAGGAGGGGGGCTTGTCCCTGCCAGATATAAAGGCCTATTACTCAGCTACCTCCATGGTAAGAATAGTGGACTGGTTCCACCTCAGGCACTCCAAGTTTTGGGTCTCCCTTGAGACTTCCCTATGTGATGTACCGCTAATGCCACTATCTTGGATGGCAACAGAGCTCCTCCCTAAGTCCAGCATTGTGCCCCTTCCGTGGGTCACACAAGTCACGCTCCTTACTTGGAGGGCGTATGGTAAACAATCAGATTTGTTTAAGGCCAATGGACCCCTGAGCCCGGTCAGTGGTAACCCTGGGCTTGCTGCATTAGGGCCCTGTAACTATTCTAGACCTATCGTTTTCAAAGATCTCCTCACCCCCTCCTCCTTGATGGCTTGGGGGGACGTCGCCCAGTTAGAAGGGATGGAGTCGGTTGGTTGATTTCAGTGGATGCAGATTCGATACTTTTATATGCTTAACAATGCAAAGTTAAACTTGCATAGAACCCTAACTCCCTTCGAAAGCCTTTGCAATCGATCTGACCCCCCGGCCCATCTTATCTCACAGATATACCGCCTCATTGTGCAAGGGCTTACCCAAACGCCTCCTCCCCATCAACTGGTCTGGGTGCGGGAAATTTCAAGACCTATCTCGGAAGAGGATTGGATGAAATCCTATACATTAGCATACAAGTCACTAATTTCCTGCCGTCTCCACGAGTTAAATTTCAAAATCATCTCCCGCTGGTATAGAGTCCCTACTTTGCTTCACCGGTTTTACCCCTCTGTATCTCCTTGCTGCTGGAGGAGCGGTCGGGCCGACAGGACAATGGAACATATGTGGTAGAGCTGCCCGATTATTTCCCCTTTCTGGGAAAAAGGGATTTCTATAATAAAAGCCGTAACTGGCGCACAGCTCCAGAATGATCCAGCGGTACTGCTTTTGTCCATGATCCTGTCGGCGATTTCAACATTAAAAGAGAATATCATTATTTTCATGTTGGTGGCAGCTGGAGCCCTGATCCCGAGACTTTGGCGGTCAGCGACTCCACCCTCCTTGACTAACTGGTTTAAGGAGATGTTTTTCCTCCAATGCATAGAGGAGCTGAGATTAGATAGTATTGAAGGGAGGGAAAGATACGGCCTGGCTGGGGGATCGTGACTTGCCTTTACAGCCTCTCGAGAATTTGCCTCTTGTGTGCAGGCCTGCTGTTTGTTAGGTGGGTGTGTAACTCCTCTCTGGGATGACATGTCCCTGATCTGGGTCAGTTGAGACTTACCTTAACAATACCCCATGCTAGCCAATATCACTCTGCTTCTCCGACTCATCTCTATGTGCAGACCATGGATTGTTTGTACTGTTTGTGTTGTTAACTCCTTTTTTATTTCAGGTCTCTCATTGTTGTGTTAATTCTATAGTCAGGTGGCCTTTATTTAGTTAGTATGTCTGCCACCCTGGTATACATGTGTACTCATCACTGATTCCTTTGAAATTGTAGGTTGCCTACTGCAGACTCATGCTGGTCGTTTTTTTTTTTTTCTTAACATGTACCCATAGTCAATTTGTTTTCATTGCTCCTGTTGTATCTGATGTTTCCTGAATAAAGTTTGGAATGTGAAAATAAAAACATGTCTGGTATAAAAAATGATTTATAAATACAATTTACAGATTTTCTTTTATTACAGAAATAAACTCAGTAGTAGATTGCAGAAACAGTTACCGGCTTGTACTTCCTAAAAAAAAAAATTGTAATATATTTTACAGATCATCTCACAATAAAGCACTGGACAATTTCCAGTTTTGAGTCCTTCTGACCAACAAATATTATGGCACTTCTATACCTTCTGCTGCAGGTTTCAGGTGACAACTTTAATTGGAAATAGATGAATGCACATGCTTTCATTGTTATATTTTCCATATTGCCATGTGCCAGTAATAATAGTCGTCTCATATTGTTCATCAAAAGAGCAGTTACTTTTTTTTTTTAAATCTGAGGCCCCCATACATCATGATATTACTGAGATGTACTGTCCTTAATTCAAAGCTTCAAATATGGGATCCAGCAAAGAATCATAAAGCATCACAGCTTTATTTTGTCAGATTCTCTATGAATGCCATAGAAAAAAAATAAGAGGTTAAATATGGCCCCACAGGCTTCTATTGGTGCCAGGTTTACAGATCCGAAATATAGCTGTGTGCAAGAGCTTTTATCTTGTCTTTGCAAATGATCTATGGCAAAGATGCATTTTTCCAATCTATCAGAGTCGGATTGGCCCACAGGTGAACAGGAGAAACCCCCTTTGTTCCCCCTTTTGGCATGGGGGGTTTATGGGTAAATCGGGTTGGGGTTTTTTTCAGGGAAAAAGGCAGAAAAAAGAGGGCTATTTTGTACCCCGGAATTACGTAATTATAGCCTCAAAGAACGTGTTTTCAAAAAAACACCCCCCAATTTTTGTGGCAAGTTAATAGGCCCCAAAACTTTTTTTAAACCTCCCCTAAGGTTAAAACTTCAGGGAGGGGGGCTCTAAGTAATTTTTTCCCTAGGGGTGGCCCGGGAAACCCCCAGGGGACCTTTCCCCTTACCCTTTAAAACCCGAAATCCCCGGCTATGGCAAAGTGGTTTGGTTGGTGTCCTCTTTCTTTGGGGAAAACCAAGCACCCAAAAAACAGAAACATGGGTTTGCCAGGTTTCCTATACTTGTGCTTTTGTTTGTGAATTGTTTTTAAGGGACTAATTGAAAAAGTTTTGGGGTTATGAAGATGAGGGTGTAAAAAGCCCAAAAATAACCTGGTCTCGTTGTAGTTTTTGGCTTTTTAAAAATTTTTATTAAAGAGAATGGGAAAACCCAAAAATAAAAAATGAAAAGGGAAAAATACAAAATAAAATAAATTTAAAGTAAGTTTTGGCATGAAGCCCCAAAAAATTAAGGGGAAATGGGTTATCTGCCCATATCTCAAAGCAAGAATCTTTTAAAGGGGGTTTTTTTTGTTACTTTTTTATGAACGCGAAGGTGAATAAAAAACTATTACCAAAACTTTGAAGTTCGGGATTTTACTTCTTTTCAGAGTTGGGAAACCAAACTTATCTTTCTTTTTTTTTGATCACACATTTCCCTTTTTTTACCCCCACCTCTCTTTTCCCTTACAGGTTTTGCGGGCAGTGGCCAGGACGTTTACATCACTCCATACTGGGGTTTTCTTTTTCTTGGAACGGAAAAAAGTTTATTTTACTAATGAAAAAGGTTTTTACCCTTTTAAAAAAATTCTTTCCCTTTTTGCACTACTTTTTTCAAACCCCATCACTTTTTCCCCCCGAAACAAGGTCACCCTTTAATGCAAGCTGATTTAGCCCGGCCACACCCTAACCGGAATTTTTAAGTTTTTGAAGCTGGTTTATGGTGTGTAAAACAGGATGGGGAAAAAACTTCTTTAAATTAAATTTTGGCCTTTTGCCTTCGAGAGCCCCTTTTTAAAATTTTGAAGTACTAACAAAAAAGGAAATTTCTTACCCCTGAAAATTTAATATCTAATTATCTTTTTCACATAAATTTATTTTTAGAAATTTCCCGGGGGCCCTTTCCCTTAAGGGATTTAATCCTAAACCCTTTTTCCCGGGCTCTGGGGTTTTAAAAATAAAACCCAAAACCACAAATTTTTTTTGGGAAAAATTTAAGAACCCCGAGAACTCCCAATTTTAAATGGGGTACCAAAAAAATTTCCAAAAAACTTTTCCCCCGATTTTGGGGCCCACCCTTTTCGGAATTTTGGGGAAATTATTGAGCGATTTTTTGTACAGGGACGAAAAAATTTCTTAAACCAAGGGTTTCCGCCCTTCCCTGGTTTTTTTAAAAAGCTAGTTCTTCGGTTTTTGGAAAACCTTTAAAAATTTCAAGGGGGGAACATCCAAAAATTAAAAAGGTTTAAGGGTTTTGTTTTTGGAAAAGTTTTAAATTCTAACCCTTCCCCCCATAACTTTTTAAATTTCAGCAGTTAAATTTATCTTTTTTAAAATTTACAGCAAATATGGGAAAAAATTTTAAAAATTTTTTTTTTTTGGATAGCTTTGATTTTTTGTCCCAAAAAAAATTACTTTTTTTTGATGACACTTTTTACATAAATAAAAAGGACACCAATGGTTTGCCACTTCATGGCATTACTTTTTGCAAATCTTTTTGCCGCCTGGGGGAGACCCAAATTTAAATTCTTTAATATTTTCAAAACCCAAATTCGAAACACGGGTTTGGTTTGGTATGGGGCTACTTAGAACTTCTGAACATTCGGGGAGGGGTGATGGGGGCGTCCATCCCCCAAAACTTCATTGCTTTTGCCCTTTTATAATGGATGCAATTGCTTTTACTATAACAGTGAAAAGGTGCAGGTTCTTTTTTTAGTTTTGGGAAAGGCCCCAAAGGTGGATGTTAAAAAAAGGAAAAAAAAAATTTTTACGAAGTGTTTGGAAAAGCCCATCAGGGGTTTAACCCCAAATCCCAAGCCAATTTTAATTCTTTTTCGTACTACTTATTTAAAGTATACCACTATTTAAATTAAAATAAAACCCAAAGAAAACCTTTCTCAACGGGGAATAAAATTAAAAAAAGAAGTAAAAAAAATAACAGAAAGTTTTTTTTAAAAAAGGAATAAAAAAAAAATTTTGATTAAACAAAGCAAATTTAAAACAAGGGGGAAAACTTTCGAGAAAAATTCCCTTTTTCCCCAAAGAATAAAAATAAAAAAGATATGGAAATACCCATAACTTTTACTCAAACCTATATTTTTCTAAATTTTGGGCAAAAAAAAAAAGATTTTTACCAAAACAAAAAAAATTTGGGGACGGGAAATTTGGAAAAAAAGGCTAAACCCCATTGATCAGGGAATAAGATGTTTTCCCCAAAAGAAACCTAACAATAAAAAAAGAAATTTTTTTGAAGAATTTCAGCAGCAAAAAAATAATAAAACGGGCTTTCATTTGAAAAATTTTTTTTTCCCTTTGGGGGCAAAAGGTCCCAATTTGTGTGTCAATACACCCAAAAGTGGTTATTTTTTAAAATCTTTTCGGGTTGAAAAAAAGTTACAAAAATAAAACAATTCATAAATTGCAAAGCCACCATGTGGGGGTATCTCTTTACATTCCCACTGATTGCCCCCTGCCCATATTTTGGGGTATTTTATAAAAAAGAAAAAAACTCTTTATATATGAAATTTTTTAGGAATTAGAAAACAGGAACCACACCAATAAGGGGGGTTTTTTTTAAAACATTTTTTAAAGGAACAACATCAGGAGATCCCCTTTTTTTTTTTTCAAAGCAATAAAAAAAGTAAAAAAAAAAAAAACAGAAGGAGGTGGTGCTTGGGAGCATATGGTGGGCTCCGCGAGGCTCACTGGATCTTGGAGCTAGATGCTTACCCCCTGGGGGCCCTTTAATTTTCGAAATGACTTGTTTTTAAAATTTTTGAATAGGCACTTTTTTTTTTTTGGAAAAGAAATTTTTAAATTTTGTTTTTAAAAACGGATTTTAAAAAACGAGTAGTAAAGGGATGGGTTAATTCGGAGAATGGGGGGGAAAAAGACTTTTTGGGAAAGGGGGAAAATCAACTTTACCCCCCCCAAAAATTTCCTTTTTAAAATAATTTTTCCCTTCCATTTAACTTTAAACCCGGTTTAAAAAGGGGGGAAAAAAATTTAAAAGGCCCCAAAAAACCTTTGTTTTAAATTAGCAAAAGTTTTCCCTCTGACCCTTTTAAAAATTTTAAAGAATGCTTTTGCACCCGAGCTAAAAGAATTTTAGCAAAAAATCAAGTTGGTTTTCCGCTTTGGTGTGCATTTGAAAAAGTCCAAGGGTCGTTTTTTTTAAAAGGGGGTTCCCGGGCAGAAAGAAGGCCGGGACAAATTGAAGATTGGGGAACAGGTGTATCCAAAATTTTGCACTTGGGGTGAGTCACACCCAAAGACTTTTTTTTTTCCATTAAAACGTAAAAAAAAACCCAGAACCCCATTTTTGGAAACATTAGCCCTTTTGAAAAAACACAAAAAAATATTGCAAGAGACTCAGAAACATTTTAAAAAAAATTACCAGGGGGAATAAAATATTGTAACAATTGTTCATAGAAAAAAGATACGGAAATTTTGTTTAAATTTTTTCTTTCTAAGTGAGTCCATGAAAGGAAATGGGGTTGGGAAAAAATTTGGGAAAAGAATTTTGATTTATTTACTTTACCTTCTTTATGTCCAGCATATATACCCATAAATTAGCCCCAAGGGGGCTCAATTTAAAATTAAAACTGAGTTTTCTTTGTTATTACACCCCCTTTTGGGTGGAAAAAAAAATTTTTAAAATACAAAGTTATGGAGCAAAAGGCACTCAAGGCGGAAAAAATAAATTTTAAAAAAAGACTTTTATTTCCACTTTTTGGTTCTTTTTAAATTTTTTAGAATGGAATACCAAAAACAGCTTAAAATTTGAAATAAATAAAAAAAACCCGAAATTTCAAATTAAACACTTTCCCGCCTTCTCGGGTTTAGTAAAAATTACCTTTGGGAAAAAAAAGCTCCTTTTTAATCCAAAAAGATGGGAAAAAACCAGAATAACTTTTTTTTTTAAAAGTCTTAATTTTTTTCAAAAAACACATTTATCTTAAATATAAAAAAAAGTGAAAAAACATAAATTTGTTACATTATATTACATTACCTTTATTATACAATTGAAAAACAGCAAATTTTTTTAAAATTTAATTTGAGTGCAATTGTAAAAATTAAAGACCCAGAAATGCCCTAATTAGTGTCCAATAATACAAAAATACTTAAATGGATGAAAAAAAAGAAAAAAGGTTAAAAAAACTTAACATTGTCTAATAAAGTGCAACAAACAAAGTTGGGTTTTTTTAAATTTTAAAACACAAAAAAAACATAAAAGTATAAAAATTTAACCCGGGGGAAATTATTAAAAAATTTTTAAAAAAACCTGGGATTATTGACCTTTCTCCCTTAAAATTTATTAAAAAGGGGGGTGAGAACAAAATTTTCCCCCCTTAAAACGAGGGCAAAACTATAAGAATAATATTGATAAATATAGTTAAAATAAAAATTTTAAAAAGGTATTAAGAACACTGATATCAAAAATAAATAAATAGTAAAATTTCCCAAAAATTTTAATTCATTTTTTTAAAAAATTGAGAGGGGAACTTCATTTTTTCTGAAAAATTTCAGTTGAGGACAATTTCCCGAAACCTCTTTTAAAATAAGAAACCCAACACTATATATAAAAATTTTTAAATATTTTAAAATATAAAAATTATTTTAAAAATATGTTTTATAATATATAAATATATATAAAAATTTTTTTTAAAAATTTATATATTTTTTTAAAAAATATAAAAAATATATATAAAATATTTTAAAATATATTTATTCATATATAACACTACAATCTCTTTAAAACAAAATGTAGAATGCAATCATTTTTTTTCCAAAAGAACCCATCAAAAAATTTTTTACGAAATTAAAAAAAAAACCCCTTTTCCCCTAGAGTTGTTAAAAATTTTAAATACCTTTTGAATGGTATTTTAACTTCACTGCACCACCTTTTTTGTGCATGTTTTGCGCAAAATACGCAGTTGGATTTCGGATTATGGGAAAACAGGGGATCCTTGGGGAAAATCCAAAGTTTTCCCCGCGGAATATATATGTTCTATCTTCCGTTGGACAACTTGCAGCTTCCTTAGAAAACCCCCTCCCTGTGTAAAATTACAGCCGATTTTCTATTGCAGTCCACACAGCGCTGAGTACAGTCAGATTTTTGCCGTATTCAAAATACTGAATCCGCTGAAAATCCAACGAGAATCCAGCGCTGTATAGACATAGCCTTACAATCTTGCTGTCAAGGATTGTTGCCAAAATATACATATATGCAAAACAGTGAGTGGTAACAGAATGAAAGGTCAGTATTACAACAGTGAGCAAATGTTATCAAATTTTCCTCTATACTCCATATCTCCCAATCTATTGCATTCAAACATGCTATACTAGAGTACCTCATTGATAATAAATGTATAACTGTTAGAGATGGGTGAATCGATTCTAACGAAGTGGAATTCGTTTAGAATTTCAGGAAAACTTCGGTTCGGAACGAAGTCGAACTTTGGGGTACTTCGGGTGAACGAAGTGTGCTTTTGATTGATAAAATGGCTGCGAGCACGGGCCTACATGGGGCAAAGCACCCCCTGGAGGAAGAAGGGCATAGCCTGCATGACATGTGCAGAGGTGAAGCCAATCAGAGACCGGCGGGTCGTGACGTCACCCACTAAAATAAGTCCGGGGCGCGACGCTCACACTCCTCTCACTGTGCTCATCAGGGAAGGTGCTGCCGCGGCTGATAGCTCTTACTGAAGAATTGATTTTTATATAGCGATTTCTGTGGGGTGTCTCAGTTTGTCTCAGAGGCTGTTCTCTTAATGTTTTCTTTTTTCTAATTTTTTGGGGTTTTGGGATCTGAAATCCAGTGTGCGTCCACTCAGCGCATATACATTCAATTTTCCAAGGGGGATCTAAGCCCAGTTCCTGTTGTATTCATTTAAGAAACACGTTTTTACAATACAAATTACCGCTTCATTTTTGGCTGCTCAATTCTATTGCGCAATTTACATCCAGGGGTTAATTAAGCGTTGTTTTGCTGGTGTGCTGACCCCAAGAAACCGTCTTTTTTTCAACGCCAAAATATATTAATTTTTCCTGTAGCCTAATTCACAAGCAAAGGTTAATTACAACTGTATCTCTTGTTGTTGGGGTAGAAAACACGCAATTGTAACACGCTACAAAGCTACTATTTTTTGGGTCTCAATTCTTTGGCGCAATTTTTCATCCAGGGGTTAATTAAGCGTTGTTTTGCTGGTGTGCTGACAAAAAATAAACCGTCTTTTTTCAATGCCAAAATATATAAATTTTTCCTGTAGCCTAATTCACAAGCAAAGGTTAATTACAACTGTATCTCTTGTTGTGTGGCGTAGAAAACACCAATTGTAACACGCTACAAAGCTACTAGTTTATGCGGCTCAATTCTTTGGCGCAATTTACAAACCAGGGGTTAATTAAGCGTTGTTTTGCTGGTTTTGCTGACAAAAATAAACCGTCTTTTTCAACGCCAAAATATATAAATTTTCCTGTAGCCCAATTCACAAAGCAAAGGTTAATTACAACTGTATCTCTTGTTGTGTGGCGTAGAAAACACGCAATTGTAACACCTACAAAGCTAAATAGTTTGTGCGGCTCAATTCTTTGGCCAATTTACATCCAGGGGTTAATTAAGCGTTGTTTGCTGGTGTGCTGACAAAAATAAACCGTCTTTTTCAACGCCAAAATATATACATTTTTCCTGTAGCCTAATTCATGTCCGAAGGTTAATTAAGCCTGTTTGTGCTTTTACATTTAGTAACTTATATCAAACAAGAACGGCCACTTTTTCTTTTTTCTTTTTTCTTTTTGTTTGTGCAGCTTTCACTCAGGCACAATAACAGGGCCTCCAACCCTACACGTTCCTTATTCAAGCAGAAAAGTGCCAAGAAAGCTTAAATAAAACTTACAGCTTTATTGTAATCCACGATAAAAAAGGCTTCATGCAAGCACATTAGTATCATCCAATATTTGGAAGGCACACATGCTCAATTATGAGTACAAATATATACAGACCGACAGTCTTTCTTTGACTCTGAAAAGAGTTTCACAAGGAGATGCCTTTTTTATCGTGGATTACAATAAAGCTGTAAGTTATACATTTAGTAAAACACACAGTGTTTTTAAACGACACATACAAGTAAACTTTTCCTGGCCATTTGTGGGAGCCCCAATATTATATCCAAGGTTACCCAAGCTTGTTACTGGGTTCATTTTGGGGTCAAAACAGGGTGAATATCATATACAGATATCATCATCAAACAGTGTCTGTACATTTATAAACAAACAGTATGTCAGACAGAGAGGTGGCAGGCTCTGCACCCGCGAGTGGCAGTGGCACAAACATTCCTGGAACAGGCCCAGGTCGCACACAGCAAGGGACGCGCAGCAGGGGTCACTCGGTGAGGCCACAACTGCCCCTGTCCTCTAGCGGCCGTGTGTTGTTCAGCAACCCAGCAACCCAAGGGTTCTTGATTGCATGCCATTGCAGCCAGTCAAGGCTCCACCACCTCTGCAGAAGGGATCTGTTTCTCTTTGAAAATCATCTCCCGGCCAGAGCTCCTTTCTCCTCCTACTCATGGGGCCAGCAGTCTTCAGCGAGGCGATTGCAAAGAGACAACAGTATGCATCCAACCATCCTAAGGGGCAGCAGCTGACCGTGCTCCTGTCCAAGTTGTTGGGATTGCAGTCCCTCCCTTTCTAAATGGTGGACTCTGCACCGTTCAGAGAAATAATGGCTTGTGCCGAGCCGAGATGGAGAGTTCCAAGCCGTAATTTCTTTTCCAAAAAGGCAATTTCCAGCACTTCATAAATATGTAGAACTTAAGGTGGTCAGTCCTTGGCTTTCGTTTTTCCAAGGTGCAGGCACGTGGAGTTTTGGGGCTGTAATACCGG
>JAODAL010036774.1:0-41235 GCA_025379985.1 Phyllomedusa bahiana | reverse complement strand
CATTTTTTGGGGGGTTCAAATATCTAAAATACAAAAGGTGCACCGAGAAAACACATCACAACAATGCCTTGCTGCTATGAAAAGTGCTTCTGATTTTATTTACAAAATGGTGGTTTTTTATACCCTTTGCAGATGATTTAGATAAGAAGGCATCACATGTACCTGGCTGTGAGGGTCTATTGGCACGTCCTTATCTATGACCACTCCTCACAGCTTCAGGAATGTCTGAACACAGGGTTAACTTCTGACTAGGCGCCATCTTGGATTACACAACAATCAAATACAAACTACAAACAGGCAGCCATTTTGTTTAACACATTAATAACAAAATTTTATACAACAGCTTTTACATGCTGTACTATATAAGTGTGTGCCTATTAAGTATATATAATGTATAATGTGAGGTATATACTAACTAATACATTAGAATAGAGACACAAAGGATCACACATATATATAATCTTTGTTCCCATCCACAACACAGCTACAGGCACGTTACACACACACACGGCTCAGCTACAGGCACGTTACACACACACGGCTCAGCTACAGGTACATTACACACACGACTCAGCTACAGGCACGTTACACACACACGGCTCAGCTACAGGCACGTTACACACACGCGGCTCAGCTACGGGCACGTTACACACACACGGCTCAGCTACAGGCACATTACACACGACACACGGCTCAGCTACAGGCAATTACACACACACGACTCAGCTACAGGCACATTACACACACACACGGCTCAGCTACAGGCAAGTTACACACACACGGCTTAGCTACAGGCACGTTACACACACATACGGTCAGCTTCAGGAAACGTTGCACACACACGGTCAAGCACAGGCACATTACACACACGGCTCAGCTACACGAACATTACACCCAATCCTGACACATGACTCCTCCTTCCATGTGACATCATCACAGGTCCTGGCAGCACACAGCAGTCACATGACTCCTCCCTCCATGTGACATCATCGCAGGTCCTGGCAGCACACAGCAGTCACATGACTCAGTCCTGCAGGTGGAGGTATGTGTGTATTATTACCCCCTTGCTGCTCCATGCATTGCTTTTTAACCCTTTACACATTGAGGTGATCGCGACTGTGCATCATTTCTCACTTCGATCGGCATCCCTGAGCCGGGATCGCGGGTTACCTATACATTAACATGGCGGCTAGAAGCCTTATGAAGGGAACTCAAAATTAAAATCAGCTCCCTTTTGCCATCTCACAAATAAAAAAAAAAGTTACACAGACCAATTTATTAAAATATAACATTATTTATCCACTACAACAACATAGAAGAAAAAAAATACAAAATGCCAAACTTTCCATTTTTTTTTTTGGTCATTTCACACCTCATAAAAGTTTGGTTTTATATAATTACTTATGAACGGTGAACTCTCTAAACACAAAACCCCCACAAATATAGCGGAAGTACAGTTTTTTTCACATTTTACCTCACTTAGTACTGTATATCTTGTCCCACAAACTGAAAACTCCCCCATATTTTCTATGTAGATAGTAAACTTAAAAAAGTTATGGCTCTTGGAATGGGGGGAGGAAAAAAAAATGAAGAGCCATATTATTATGACCGTATTTCAGGAAGGGATTGTCCATTTTGTATTGTTTTATGTACTGTGCATATGGTAGAAAATCATAGAATTTCTAATATACATGTATTATAAATTATTTCCCTGTTCTTCTTTTACATCAGGGCAGAATCCCCTTTAGTACAGCTCAAATTCTTGCCCATAGTAATAGCTCTCATGGACTAAGTGTATGGACTAAACAGTCATGTGACTACCACACAGGTCATGTGGCCCCTGGTATCCAGTTAACAGTAGTTTATGGAGGAGCAGAACTTGCCCAGTATTACTACCTCCAGCAGTGTCTTATCATGTGACCACCACACAGGTCATGTGACCCTGGTATCCAGGTAACAGTAGTGTATGGAGGAGCAGAACTTCTCCGGTTTTACCACCACAATCAGCGGCTTAACATGAGACCACCACAAAGGTCATGGGACCGTGGTATCAAGGTAACAGTAGTGTAAAAGAGGAGCAGAACTTTCCCCAGTATTTCCACCTCCAGCATCGTCTTATCATGTAATCACCACACAGGTCATGTGACTCTGGTATCCAGGTAACAGTAGTGTATGGAGGAGCAGAACTTCTCCGGTTTTACCACCTCCAGCAGCGTCTTATCATGTGACCACCACACAGGTTTATGTGACCCTGGTATCCAGGTAACGTAGTGTATGGAGGAGCAGAACTTCTCCGGTTTTACCACCTCTAGCAGTCTTATCATGTGACCACCACACAGGTCCCTGTGACCCTGGTCCAGGTAACAGTAGTGTTTGGAGAGCAGAACTTCTTTCCCATTATTACTACCTCCAGCAGCGTTCTTATTTATGTGACCACCCACACAGGTCATGTGAACCCGGTATCCAGTAACAGTAGTGTATGGAGAAGCAGAACTTCTCCAGTATTACTACCTCCAGCAGTACAATATCATGTGACCCCGGTATCCAAGTAACAGTAGTGTATGGAGGAGCAGAACTTCTCCTATATTACCACCTCCAGCAGCGTCTTATCATGTGAACCACCACCGTCATGTGACCTCTGGGTATCCCCGGGAACCCGTAGTGTATGGAGGAGCAGAACTTCCGTAATTACCACCTCCAACAGTGTCTTATCATGTCTGTCAGTGGAGAAACTCAGCACATTCTTCTCTGTCTCATCTTTGTTTTTTTCAGGTAACTTTATTTAACAAAACCACATCCCCTGGAGAGAACAGCAGTTCTACAATTAACTACACAGGAACTTTCCCGGAATAACTAGAGAATAATAATTATTCCACCATTATTTCCCCTTCACTTACCCCATAGATGTCATGTGACCCTGTTAGGCCCTCGTTCACACGGCTTATTTCAGAACGTATTTACAAAAGATTTCCATGTAAAATACTTCTGAAATCAGTTGAAAATCAGTTGCAAATAAGTGTCACTAAGTGTGGGACGTATTTTTTAACTGAAATTTTCCCGACGGATTCACCATCACAATCATTGTAGGTGGTGAATCCCCCCGGAAATAATTGACATGTCAATGTTTTTCCGTCCGGATTTTCCGTCGTCAATCCGCGGCGGCAATCCGGGAACGGAATTTTGCGTCGTGTGAACGACGAGCCGTATTTTCTATTGAAATCAATAGAAAATAGGCTGTGACTTATTTTGGACGGATTTTTCCGACGGATTGACGACGTCAATCCGTCGGCAAATCCGTCCGAAATAAGCCGTGTGAACGAGGGCCTTACCCGACTTGACTGCCGGGGGTCACATGATGTGTGGTTGGTCACAATGACTGTTTTGGTTTCCATACAGTTACTCCATGGCCAGCCATTACTAAAAGTCAGGGATGTGAGCTGCACCATAGGGGCTGCAGCACTGGTGTAATAGAGGTAGAGGGGCAGAATGTATAATACACCTGGGAGATGAGCTCCTGATCACTATCCACCTCTCCAGGACTGTGCGGCTGCTGCTGTCTTGTTTCTTGGCTGCTTCATAGTAAGCAATGAGGATCCAGCGGGCCCTCTTTGTTTGCTACCATCTATCACTGCAGGGAGAAATTGTCGATTGCTGAAAACCCGCCCTTTTTTTGAAGAACAATTTTTGATTTTTCGGAGGGTTAACCCCGGATGGTAAGATATTTCAAGGTTTTCCGAATAGCCGGGGCGGGAAGAATGACCCATTGCTGTTTCCTCAATGTGAGCAAAGAACGGGAACCCCCCAAAAACTTCTTACTAAAGAGAAACTCGTTTGCCGAAAACATGTTGAATCTTTTAGCCTTTTTCCCCAGCCTGGGCTTTGTACTGCTGATAATAAAGCAGGACCTTACCCAAATCCATCCATTCTCAAGACCCGCACCATCTTAAAGGATCCCCTTTCGGGGTGTCACAGCTGAACGCGTTAAAATTCAAAAACCCCCTTTTACACCCCGGGCCCCTCCAGCCTTGTTTCGCGCTCCTTTATTCCCCTAATTACATTTTTAAAAATCACAAAAGATAACAGGGGAATCCAGGTACATGAAGAAATCACAGAGGAGAAAAAATCCCTTAAAACAAAATTTTTTAAAAAACCCAAAATAGGATATCAGAACTAGAAACACTCATAAAGAAATGGTTAATAAGGGGGTAGGTACTGGAATGAGTTTAAAATTTGGGGGAACTTCACAGTAAACAAAAAAGGAACTGCGATTGACATGTGCCCAGATCCTCCATCGTTTAACCTGTAAAAATTTTTTGGCAAATCTTTGAAAAAGGAAAAAGGGGCACTTTTAAAGTAAAACAATCATGCATTCATCGGGATACGTCCCGCTCCAAGTTGCATGAGAGACATTAACCCCTAAGGAAAGTGATGGAAAACAAAACCTTTTTTAAACCCCCTAACTGACCCTCAGCGGGTAACCCCCCCAAAAGCCAACGCCACAAAAACCCAAAATTAAACCCAATAAAGGGCCCTAACCAAAAATGTACAATGAGAAACTTTCCACAAACTATTTTTTTATCTTTGGGGTTAAATTAAAAATAAAAACACAGATGTCATTCGGATAGCGGCACTTACCAGCCAGTGGATGTTTAAACCCTTTTCATTTTTTTGTATATTAACAATCCCTGTTTTGGGAGCATAGTTCAGTAATTTTTCAGTTCATACAATAAGGAAAGTTATTTTTTCTGTTATTTTGACTATTACAGTTTTCCCCTCCCGAATAACCTTTGACCCCCCCCCCACTCTGTTGGATGGAGCAGTAAAAGGTCAATTTGGTATTTAAATCACTCCTAGGAACAAAAACTTGGAATCCTATCCCACATGGCTTGTAAGCTCGCGTCCAGGACATTGCCCCCGTGGTTTTTTTCATTTTGCCTCATTAACTCACGGTGAAACAAAATAGTTTTTTTTTTAACATGTTTGGGGTTGTACTGTTGGGGAAGGGGATTTATTAAAGGGTTTAATAAGTCTTACCCAGGGCACCCTTTCCCGGGCATTATCCCACGAGGGCAGTATAGAGAGTTAACTATGGTCTTTTTTGCCACCTCAATTGTTTCATAGGGTTAATTTCCCCATACAACTTGGGGAACTTACCAATAAATGCATCATGGTAGTGCCCTACCCCTTATTTACCACATCTTATGAAAATTTTAAAATGGTTTTTTGACATTCATATTGTGGAAATATTTTGTATTGCTTGATTTATTAAAAAAGTTATGTTTTAAGGGTATTTGTCTTTTATAGTGTGATTTTTGATAACATGTGGGAAAAACAAAATTGGTACAGCGGTGTGCCAGGATATACGTCAGTGACTACTGCGCTTTGATGCCAACATACTGGTAAACCCCACGGGGGCCCAAAGATTGGGGGGACGCTATTTAGGGATACAAACCTGGACATCAAACATGGAGAATTCTTTACAACTATTCAACGCACATCCCAAACCATCTAAGAGACAACAACAACACTACACCAAGTCTCCTTTTGTTTCCCCTTATTATCTCCTATTGAAAATATTACATGTTTGGTTTTTTTACATTTCCCAAAATTTTTTTAATTTGGTTTTTTACAATAAGGATCATCCGTTATTCTCTATAAGGAAATTTTCCCCATTTGACTCACAAGGTGAATAAGACAAGGACAAGGGGGGCGGAAAATATATTAAATCTCACCCCAGAGATAATCTTCCAGCTTCGGAAGGAAAAAAATTCTGATATGTCACATTCATCATTTTATCTATGGTAAATTTAAAAGGGGAATGACTGGAGAGGGGAAGATTTGAATGTCACATTACACATTTTTATCTATGGTAATAACAGATTATGACGGGGGAAGGGGGGAAAATTTTTGATATGCACATTACATCATCTTATCTATGGGAATAACAATGATAAACGGAGGTGAGAGATTCGATATGCACATTTCATCATTCTTTTCTATGGTAATAAAAGATAATTTGACTGAAGGGGGGGGGGGCTCATGATGTCACATTTCTCATTTTTATTATGGAATAACAGATATGACAGGAGAGGTAAAAAAGATTCTAATGAAGTCACATACATCATTCTTACTAGGTAATAACAGTGATATACGAAGGGGAGAGATTCCCGATGATGTCACATTACATCATTCTTACCTATGGTAAAAACAGATATATGACTGGAAAGGGGGGGGGGCTCTGGAAATGTTTGTAGTGATATTTATCAATGTTTCTCCCTTTATAAAAGGTTTTTCGAGTGGTGAAGAAACCCCTAGTGGTCCCACCTGGCCCCAACACTGGGCCCCCCCACCTCATTTTCCTTTTTGAAAAAGAAATCAATGAAAAAGATCCAAACCACCAACAAGACATGAGCTGCGACGGAGGGATGCTCGGGGAAACTGGGTATTTTTACTAACACCCCTGGAAGGTCTGGGTGTGCTGTACATTTTCGTGTCAGGGTTCCTATAAGGTGCAGGACGCGCTGTCTATTTCTCCATGGAGGATGGGAGAATTTAGAGGAAACACCATTATCTGTAAAAGATTCAAAAGGGGGATGACACCGCTCACATCTCCGGGAAATTTCCTTTTCAAAATCCGGGTTTCGAAACTTTTAAATTTAAACAAAATTAAACAGAAAATGTGTTCTTTTGGGGGGGAAAAAAAAGGAAGGGGCTTGACTTCACTAAGAAATAAAGGTAAAGCCCCATAAGAGGGGGCAAAGGGGAAAAAAACCTTTTCCGGGGAAAAACAAGTTGCTTTTTCCAATCTTTTATTTTAAGAGGCAACAGGTTTTCCAGTTAAAAGTGGGGAACAGTCGGGAACTCCACAAGGTTAAAATAATTTATAAGGTAAAAAAAAAAAAAAAAACCCATTTTCATTGATTTTTCCATTTTTTGGCCCTTTTAATTTTGGGCCGGGAAATAAAGCTTACAAAACTGGGGGGCCAAATTGGAAATTTCCGAAAATAAAACCGTCCCATGGGGAGCATATCTGCAAGGTTCTAACTGCATCAAAGCCGCACTACAGCTGTCCAGCTTATGCAGCATCTGACCCTACCCAGAGATCACCGTTGCCCCGGGGGTATAAACTTTGGGGTGCGGCCTCCCCTTGGAATACCCTTTTTCGGGTTTCGGGGCCCCATTTTTTATAAAAGGGAGATGAAAAGGGAGCTAGAAAGAGTGCAAAGCCCCCGAGAAACCAAAATTTTTAAAAGGGGGAATGGAGCATCCTATTTAAATGACGAAGGTTAAAAATTTGAACTTATTTAGCCCTTGAGAAAAGAGGGCCCGGGGGGACTTTGAATAAATTTAATATAAAAATAAAAAGGGGCCCCCCTACAAAAAGAAAGGGGAAAAAATTATTTCAAAAAAAGGGCCCCCCAAAAAAACAAGGGGACAGCCCCCTTCTGCTGAGAAAAAAGGTTTTTAATCTCCGGGAGGAAAGGGCGATCTTCACTGTTAGAACTGTAAATCTGTGGAATAGCCTCCATAGAAGCTGTCACAGCAAGGAACAGTTGGGAGTTTCAAGAAAGGCTTTAGATACCTACCTGGAACTAAATAAATATTAACCCCTTCCCGACATTGGGGCGTATTCATATGCCTAGCTGGAAGTGACTTCTCAAAATGACGTTATGCATCCTTCCCTGGCGATCGCGCGGGCTTGCGGCGAGCCGCGCGCGATCGCGGCATGGAACCCCAGCTGGTAAACTTACCGCTGGCTTCATGCCCCAGTCATCACCCCCGGCCGAGAGTGAGCCTCCGGCCGCGGGTGAAAAACGCTTCATTACCCACCGCAGCCTTGTCATGGCCACGATAATGATGCCGCAGGCAGTAGGAGTGAGCTTCCTTCTGCCTACGATCGGGCGAGGCAGCGGCACAGATGCCGCTCCGCAGGCCCGTCTCCTACCGAGACTACCCCGGATGCTGTCCTGAATGCATCCGGGTAGTCTGGTGACGTCACCTATGCACACTAGTGCATTGTGGGCATGGTGTCACTAGTTGCCATGGCCGACCTATGCACAGCAGTAACGCGGTGCACAGATACGCATCTTCAAACAGCAATCTAAATTGATTGTTTTTTCCCCAGTGGGATTTGGCAGTACAAATCCTCACTGGGGAAAATTTAAAAAATGTTAAAAAGTAAATAAAAAAAACAAAAAGTAAAAAAAGTAAAACACAAACAAAAATAAATTAAAACACATACAACTGCCCTTTTCCCCTGTTACAAACGCCAATCTCCCCAAATAAAAAAGATCCAAAAAGAAATAAAGGTACCCATATTTAGTATCGCCTGCCTGCGTAACGATCCACCCTATACAATTCTGTCACGTTAATTACAACCCGTAGGTGAACGCCGTAAAAAACAAAAACAAAAACAGTCACAGAATTGCGATTTTTTGTGCATCCTGCGCACATTAAAATGGAATTATAAAAAACGATCAAAAACTCATATAAACGCCAAAGTTGAACCAATTTGAAACGGCAGTTCATGCCCTGCAAAAAAAAAAGTTCTTACCCGTCTCTGTATACCGAAAAATAAAAAAGTATGCTCTCAGAAGACAGCGAATGACAATAAATATTATTTAACACAATAAAAACCAACTATTTTTTTTTTTAAGTGCTTCCAAATTAAAAAAAACAATATAATAGGGTATCGCCGTAATCATATCGACCTGAAGAGTAAAGCTAACTGGTCATGGATACTGCCGGTGGAGTGCTGTGAAAAATAAAAATTAAAAAAACACACTAGGATAGGGGGGGGGGGGGGGGGGTGGGCAGTATTTTCTTCACCCTGCCTTCCAAAAAACGGATTTAAAACTGATCAACAAAGTCTGGTCCCGCCTAAAAATGATACCAAGAAAAACGCAACATCATCCCGCAAAAAACAATAGCCCCTACACAGCTCCGTATCATCAGAAAAAAAAAAAAGTTCTGGCTCTCAGACTATGGCGATGCAAAACTGTTTTTTCCTTTTTGAATAAAAGTGTTTTTATTGTGTAAAAGCAGTAAAAACATAAAAAAAATATACAAATTGGGTAACGCTGTAATCGTATCGAACCATGCTGAGTAATACATAGCATGTCAGCTGTACTGCACGGTGACCGCTGTTAAAAATAAAAAAAAAAAACACATACCCAAAGGGAAAAAAATTTTGCTGTATTTGTTCAAAATGCCTCACAAAAACCTTAATAAAAAGTGATCAAAGCGGCATAATTCCCCCCATAAGGTACAAATAAAAGACGTCAACTCATCCCACAAAAAAACAAGCCCAAAATCAGCTCCGTATACAGAAAACCGTGAAAACGATAAGGGCCTATCAGAACAGGAAAACATAGATAAAAAAACAAAAAACGCAAATTTTTTAATCGACCTATTTTCTAATTGTGTAAAAGTAATAAAACATAAAAAAACTATATAAAAATCTATACATTACAATTGTACCGTGTACCGACCCCACTGTAAAGATATCCTTCATTGATACTGCACGTGAACGCTGTAAAATTGAAGCCCAAAAACAATTGGCGGAACAGCCGATTTTTTCCCCTCATTTGCATAGCCCAATGCAAAAAAAAAAAATACTTTTGGAACACCTGTGCACCCAAAATTTAACAATACACCCCTATATGAGATCATGAAGCCGTCTGAATCCAAAATGGGGTGACTTCTGAAGGTTTCACCTGTTCAGGTATTTTTGGCTTTGTAAATGCGACAGGCCCAACCAAAATCTGCGTTCCAAAATCCAAAGTAACACTCCCCTCCCTTATTACCCCTGGTCCAAGCGCCCAAACAGCAGTTTTTACACTCCACATGTAGGGGTATTGCCGAACGTGAAGAATTGCTAACAAGGCTTATGGGTGTTTGTTTTTACCAGGATGCCTTGTAAAATTAAAAATTTTCATAGCTAAAATTGCAGATTATTGGAAAAAAATGTTTTTTTATATTTTCGACAGCCTACACGCTAAAAAGTTTTGTGACACACCTGTGGGGGTCGGAATGCTCACTACACCCCGGGATATATTCCTTAAGGGGTGTAGTTTTACCAATTTGGGGTATTTGTTACGGAGTTTTATTAATTTTTAGCACCTTAGAGTGTCCGCAATACTGAAATGGCCCCTAAATAAAGGATCCGTAAAGAAAATGAGACCCCCAGAGTCCAGTAGTTTCTCCTCCTATCTGGGGCTTGTGGTTGAGCAAAATAATGCACTAGGGCCACATTTGGGATATCTCGGGAAAATGGCAGAATCTGGGGAATCAATTTAATTTGCTTTTCCCCTGATAACATTTACCGTATTCTTGTGAAAAATTTGCATAAAAATTTAAAATCTGCAAAAAGGTAAAATTTTGAAACTTCAACTTTCCACTTTCCCTTTAATTCCTGTGAAACACCTAATGGGTTAATTAAATTTTCCTAAATGCGGTTTTGAATACTTTAAGGTGTGTAGTTTCTTAGATGAGGTCATTTATGGGGGTATCTAACATACAGGTCAATCAAAGTCACGTTAGAACTGGACTGGTCCCTAAAAAATGTGTCTTGCAAATTTTGTTGAAAATTAGAAAATTACTACTAAATTTCTAAGCCCCCTAATGTCGATAAAAAAAAAAAAATACATATAAAAAATTAGGCCAAAAAACAGCCCGGGCATAGATAGATGCTAGTTTAAACTATTTTGAGTGGAATAACTATCTGTCTTACTTGAAGAAATTTTTGAAGTTTAAAATTGGTAATTTTTTCAAATTTTTCTCGATTTTTTGTTATTTTTCACAAATATACAAACATTTTTTTGGACCAAAATTTCTTACTATATTAAAGTATAATGTGTCATGAGAAAACAGTCTTTGAATCACATGGATAGGTTAAAGTGTCAAAAAGTTATTCTCACATAAAGTGACACATGACAGATTTCAAAAAATGGGGCTCTGTCAGAGAGGCCAAAACTGGCTCCGGCGGTAAGGGGTTAATACGTATGTAGCTATGTAAAATTCTAGATCCAGTCTAATGGCAACTCTGGGATGAGAAATTAAATGTTCTCTAGAGCAGATTAGTTCTTACCTTATGGGTTTCAAAGCATTCAACAGTGGGGAGGCTGGGCTTAAACTCCTTATCCCCCTCCCTTCACCCACATTATCCCCACCATTGGTTGAACTTGATGGTCATTTGTCTTTTTTCAACTGTACTATGTAACTATGATTCCTCCCTGGGATTTTAACATTGTTCTGTCTTGGTTAATGACAGGGGATCTCATTAAACCTTAGTGATTACACTTCCCTCGTGGAACGTTACTTTTATAATATCCATGAAAAAGATCCATTGATTTAATTTTTTTGTTTTTAAAAGTAAAAAATGGCACCAAAATAAGTTTTGGAGTGTTAACACTTTTCTTGACTTTTATATATATTTATAATATATATATATATTTAATATATATAATATATATTATATTTATTATATTATATATTATATATATATATATGACATATAGTTTTAACTCTGTTGGAGCTGGACTGAAAGTTGCAGTTTGGGCTGTCAGTGTTTTTTTTAATATTATTTTTGGGGGGGTTTTGTGTCTATTTTATATTACAGATTGTGCCCCTATCTGGTTTGAAAAAAAAACCCCTCGGACATTTTTGTTTTTCTGCAGATTTTTGCTGTACCTGATATGTTATTACCAGTTTAAGGGGGAAGACAGACCATTGTGGAGCTGGGTATGTTAAGACCCAGAAGCTCCTGTAGTAACCCATTTCTGGCGATCAAGTGACTGGCGGGCATGGGATCAGGATCCTGCTAAGCTGAGTGCATACATGCTTTTTGCCAACTGTGTATACAGTATTTGTTAGAGTTGTGACAGTAAAAGTAGCATTCCTATGTTTCCTTTGACTGTTTTTTAGTGCTAGTAGTATGCTGCTGATATTGTATTGTGTTTTGCTGCCACACCAGCATGTACCTATGTTCATTTTTCTAAAAAAAACTTTATGGATGTGCAGACCAAATTTTGTTTGTAGACTGTTTTATGGGGGAGTGGCTGGTCCCATTTTGGTTTCTTGCACTTCACCCATCTGCACAGGTTTTTAATCAGTACAGAGTAGTTTATAGCTGGAATCTTCTCTCTCTGAAATGTGGAGGTCTGAACAGGCACCAAGAGAGGTAACATATAGAGTAGGTTCCTATCTGGATTGAGGTCACCGTGATGTTGGTAGAGGGGCTTTTACGGTTTAGAACAAAAATGTACACTAAAAACCTCAAGTTTTCATGTATTTAAATGTAGCAGAAATGCTTTTCCAAAAGTTCTTATGTTCCATTTGACTGTTTCTTAATGAAAGTAGGTGCTGCTGATTTTTTTTGTGTTTTTTTGTATGGGTTGACATAGTTTTACCTCTGTTGGAGCAGGGCTGAAATTTGCAGTTTGGGCTGTCAGTGTTTTAATAATAATAATCTTTATATTGTAAAGTGATGTGGAATATGTTGGCGCTATATATGGGGGATAAAATACAGACAAACCAGAAAAATTTCATATAAAAAAATACTTACAAATCAGACAAGATTTTGGGGTCCTGTTCGCAAAGCTTCAATCTGTTAGGTATATGGATGATACCAAAGGTGGAAGTGCTTTTCAATGTCCCGGCCTGTTACATAAAATGGGGGGTTTACATAAAAGGGGTTTAACCTGACACCCAGACCATACATCAGTAACGATAGTCTGGAAGCCCCAAGTGCAGGAAGTGATGAATTTTGTGCACAATTTGGGAGGTTAAAAATTAGGGATTTGGAGGTTTCCAGGAAAATTATTTTCAGACCACACTTAAAACTATGAAGGTTGTCAGTGTGTCTTATCACATGGGGTAATACGTTACAGAGAACCGGTGCGGCACATGCAAAATCTTGAAGATGGGCTTTGGAGGTTTGATGACAGAGGCATGTAATCTCAGATCATCAGCAGAGCGGAGAGACTGGGTAGGGTGGTAAACAGAGATGAGGGACAATATCTAGGGGGGTGCAGCTCTATGCAGAGTGGGTGAGAGTGATGAGTTTCTGTTGTATTCTGTACGGAATGAGCAACCAGAGCAGTGACTGACACAGGGTAGAGGCATCAGTATAGCGGCTGGAAAGACAGATGAGCCTGACTGTTGCATTCAGGATGGATTGGAGAGGGGAGAGTTTGCAGAGATGGAGATTGATAAGCAAGGAGTTAAAATAGTCAAGACGAGAAAGAATAGGAGCAACAATAAGAGTCTGGGTTGTTTCTACAATGAGAAAAGGACGGATTCTGGAGATGTTCTTGAGGTGCAGGTGACCGGAGCGGGCAAGGGATTGGATAGGGACTGAAGGACAGATCAGTATCTAGTATAACCCTGGGACTGCTACCTAGGAGTGATGGTGATGCCACACACTGAGACAGAAATAGCAGGGTGGAGTCGGTTAGTAGATGGCGGGGTAACTAAAAGTTCAGTTTTAGTGAGGTTTAGTTTGAGACAGAGAGAGAATGATGTCAGAGACAAGCGACAGACAGTCACTTGGGGGTTTATACAGGGCGGGAGTGATGTTATGGGAAGAGGTATATAATTGAGTGTCATCAGTGTAGAGATGATACTGGAAGTCAAATCTGCTAATGGTTTGTCCAATGGGGGCTGTGTTGAGTGAAAAGAGGAGAGGACCTAGAACTGATCTCTGAGGAACCCCGACAGCAAGAGGGAAAAGAGAGGAGGTGAACCTAAAAGAATAGCTTTAGAGAAATTTTTGGGCTCGTCTACACTGCACTTGCTTTTCATCAGGTTTTTAAGTGGCTTCCGTATTTAGAATCTGCAAAAATCTGACTGCAAACCAAAGCCGATAGACCTCAATATTTCACTTGGAATTTTCAATTGTTGGATTTTAAAACCGCCAACCTAAAAAAAAACTTAGAACATGTTCTATAATCCGACACATTAAAATAGATTCTAGTACAGTTCAATGTACTAGGGCTGTCCGAAATCCAAAAACAGACTGCAAAATGCATGGCAAAAACCATGGTAACGTGATGGTAAAATACTATTGGATTCTTTAACAGAATCCGGGGACTTTTTACCATTGCCGTGTAGACATAAACTTAGATGTTTTCTCATCCAAATTAATTGGGAGAAGAGTTTGTTCATAGAGGTGAAATAGGACCTGGGAAGAAGCAGAGGGACTGCCTGGAAGAGATAAAGTAGTCGGCTAAACACTGACATTGCCAAAAATTTTTGTAAAGTCGGAAGGAATATGGACACGCAAGTATTTAAAAGAAGTGGTGGCCCATGAGAAAGAAAAGAACAGTTATCTTTAAGTTGCATGACTAATTTGTCAGGAAGGTTCAAATCAAATTCAGACAAAATTGTATTGCAGACGGTAATGAGACAAGAGGCTTATATATATACATATATATATATATATATATATATATATATATATATATATATATATAGCAATAAAACATCTCAAAAAACAGAACATTTGACCTAGCCATTACCAATAGGGACTCCATGTATAGAAGTGTTAAAACGAATGGCCTGATCGAATGTTCCATGGCTAGAGCATATTCATGGCACACAGCGTTTTTAGAAGCGTGTTTGGATCCGTGTTTCAGACCCAAAACAGACCCAAACACGCATCTAACAATGTGCGGTGTGATTTACATTAGTTTCAATGTAAAATATGCATCGGCGTTCAGACGATACATGTCTTTCTTTTGTCTTTCTGATGCATCTTTCGGATCCATTCAAAGAATTGTCATGTCAATTCTTGATCCGTTTTACGCAGCAGGCACCCTATTTAAAACTATAAGGTGCGTTTCTGCTACACAGACGCACCACACTTTGGGTGTGTTTGGATGCTTTTTAAACAGTGTTTTTCCATCAGTTTTTCGGATTGAAAGGAGGATGGAAAAACAAAGTGTGAACATACCCTAACAGTTATATGGACTTTCAAAAATGCTGGATCAAATGGAGATTAACTAGTAACTGTATTGAATGTGTTGAGAAGGGGGCCAAATAGATCTTCTAATAGGACTTTATAAAATTTGGCATTAGGACCCGAGCTTTTACTCGTTACTACAAAACCAAGCTGTAAATGGTTGCTCCGAAGAGGCGATAGATGAAGCAGGAAGAGAAGGAAGGGCTAGATTAACAAGATAGGCTTGATGTGACGAAAGGTCAGTAGTGTAAGATGCTCAAGCATTAGGAGGAGAGAAATTATAAAGGTTGGAGTATTAATTATGAAAGGCCGATAAAAATGGACAGATCGGGGGCGTGGCCTGACTGGGGATGAGAGCGGACGTGTGTTAGGGAAGCTCTGCCTAGCCACTCCAGGAAATCGGCCCAACTAAACCTGGGGGAACAGATTGCTCCTGCTGAATACCTCCTAAGTGTCCAGCAGCTGGTCCGGATCATTTTGAGCCTACCCAGACCTCTGTACGCTCGTCCAAACTGGAGATTTGGAGGACCCCCTGAAGCCTGCGACTCTCCCTGCTGTGACCGCCATTACCGTGTGGTACCCTCCACTCAGTGTGGTATCGGCGTTCCCTGATACTCCCCCAACCCCCCGGGGGACCCAATGGATTACTGCAGCCTCGACGCTGATATTCCAAGCGGTACCGCCGAAGCCTCCTCTGAGCCTCACAGCAGCTGAACGCACTTCAGGTACTGAAGCCTCAGCCCCGTGCTGCCGTTACCCGCTGCGCCTGTGTAATACTCTCGGGGTTGCAGACGGGGGAGTTGTGCATTTTAAGGATCTCACCTTGCCCTTGTAAGACCCCGAATTTCAGGCCCCCCGGCCCACCCAAAGTCTCCTCAGTTCTCACCCTCGGGAATAAAGAAATTCCCGGACCCTTATTCCTGGCAGTCTTTTCTCCCCCTTGGGTTTTTGTGCGTTGGGCTTGCAACTCGGGGAGCCCTGTGCATAATTAGGGGCATGCAAAAATGGACAAATGATCACTCAGTGTTTTTGATTAAGTGAAAAAAAGAGTGAAGCCCTTATATCATGTAGAGCACGCGCTAAAAATCTTCCAGGTTTGTTGCTCCAGCTGTAGAAGGAACAGACAATTTGTCTGTATCTTTTTTTTGGGGGTTCTTTTTGGAAAATTTTTTGAACAATGAAGGGTTTTCACAAAGATCGACTAAAAACCCAGATCCTTAGAAGGCTCCCAAATATTATTTTGTTTTTAAAATTGAAGCTTTTTATTTACTTATTTTTTACATGTATTCGGGATCGTGAATATAAGGGCCAAAACATTTTTTTTAAAATGTGAGTGTAGCTTGTTTTCAAAAAGATGGCAATACTTGTTTGAGCACATTAGCACTGAAAAAACCAACCCCTCTTTAACATAATCTTTTGTCCACATCTTGTTGCAGGAGTAGAGGACGCAATTATTAAAAAAAATAAATAAATCTCTCTCGCAGACTTCTTGTGAGACAAACCACGATGTAATTAAAATGGAAAAAAAAGTCCTCTTTAGGGAAAAAAGAGAATTGATCCAGGGGGGCAGTACTGCACCACCCTAGTCACTGTATCTGGAAAATCTTACCAGATTCACTGATCCAGCGAGCACTTTGATCACTGAATGTGGGTCATCACTTTTCATAATGGCACTTCTAGACATGATCATATTAGCACCAACCTTGCACAACGATGAATATTCTCTGGTCCGACACCACCTCAATGTCCAGTGAGGGGCTAGGGTGTTCTGTGGCTTCCACATGATATGTTTACGCATTTAAGCGCTGCCCATTGGGTTTGTGACAATGTATAATCAGACTGATGTACAGCTACAAAAGTGGGAACGGAGGACTGTAGCTCAGACAGACATAGGGAATCTGAAAAGATTGACTTATTCAGTCTCCATGAGAAAACTGGACATTTGTAATTTTTAGGAGCCAGGTTACAATGTATAGGCGCATGATCAGAGTTCAGAAGTTTACCAATTATAGCGTCAGCAACAAAAGATAGAAGGGAATGTTGTGGAAATATATTAGAAGTCATGGAGATGGGAAAAAATGTGTAATCTCATTCAGAGGGACATATAATCCTCCAGACGTCAGTTAATTTCATATCATGCAATAATTTTTGAATCCTATTGAGGGTACGAAACACTATTAAAGAGTAACCAGTAGAGGTATCTATGGAAGGATTAAGTGTCAGGTTAAAAATTGCCACATAAGATAATCAATTTTTGTTTATGTAGGTGGTACAAGATCTGCAATCTCTTCTCAAGAACATTAAATCCCTTTACATTAAGGGATGTAATTCCAATTTTAACCATTAAATGGTGACATAAACTAATTGTGACGCTTCACTCGCTCTCATTTGGCTGCCATCTTGTATCGACCAGGAGGTATTCCAATCGCAGATCGCCGTCCTTTGGTAGAATGGTTGGCACATCAATATATGGCACTCTGACACAGTCTTTTGTTTTACACCAGTCCCAGACAGCTTTATTAGCCAGGACACATGAAAAACAAACATATAAAACAAACTCCTCAGCCGTCTGGCCACTGACTAGACACTTAGGCATTCCCTCTATACGTGGTCTGGATCTGGCATCCAGCCCCACAAATATCCACTTTGGTCAGTCTATTACTGACAACTTCTGGCTTTCCTAAAGCCTGGCATAAGAGCCTCCTCTCTCCGGCTCCACTGTTGCTCCCAATTCCAGGTTGCTGACCACATGCCTCCAACACCTGTAGCATCAGGCTTCTTATAAGCCTCCAGAGACCTGCACAAAACCTGTCCTGGAAAACGGGGAGTAGGCACCCTCCCAACACGTTGCCTACTCCCAATAGGAGCCGACCCAGAACAGCCAAACTTGCTAAACACTGCTGCCAACTGCTTACTGCGGCTGACAACACATATGGCTGGCTGCACACCCTCTAGTGGCATAAACATGCAACTACCTACGGTCCCTCTGCACACAATGAACTAAAATATCACATCCAATAGTTTTATAAGTTGGTGACATTGGCATTGACTGGGAAGGTAAAAGGATTAGTAACATAAACCTGAAAATACTAAACAGTCGAGACTTTACAGGTAAAGGCCAAAATAACTAAAGTAAGGAGATAACTGCAATAGCCAAGTTTAAGAGTAAAAAAGCCATTGCTATGGGGCAGTCAGATTGGCCGCAAGGAAAAAAGACATTCATAAAATAACTTTTTTTCAGGAGTCGCAGGACAGTTATAGCAATACATGGCATTTCACATAGTGCAAAGAGGAGGTCGGCCTAGAACAAAAGAAGGCACTCAGCCAAAACCAAAATACTATAATGCCAATACTTATATATGCTAGAAAAGATCCATGTGGAAATATATGTTCTCTCTCAGGGGGTGAAGGAGTGGCACATATCTAGTTTGAATTAAGGGAGTAGGGGCTACAGACATAAAGGCACTATACGGTTTGTGTAAGAGAAGAAATTAGTAGGAGAAAAACAGATAAATATTAATATCAACATTTCAATTAAGAAAGAAAAGGCACAAGACCTGAGAGAATAGATTCAGAATAGAAAGACCCATCTCATTTTCTCAATCCATCAATCACTTTCCAAAGATCCAGTAATAGGATAAGCACCCTTCTTGGAATGGACAATAAAGGTAAGGAGGAGGCGAAAAATCAACACCTGAAAAATGGAGGGTACTATAATATATGACAAGAACAAAGATGTTCCTCTCACAAATCCCCTTAAATTAATCAGCAATGTGGTTTTGAGGATAGAGATGAATTTTCAGGACTTCTAAGACTTCAACTTGACCTCTGTGATTTAGGAGTTGTTGTAGGGAGTGGTGGTTCAGGGTTCTAGGAGCTGCAGCTTTTGGTGGCTAAAAGTCAGGTTAAGTTGCAGCATTCAAATCGGGGATAGTAATTTCTGGCAAATCAAAGGTAGCAAGAAAGTTTGGAAGGTCTGGAGGAGATCTGAAGATCATGGAGCTGTCCTTTATGTTTTACATGGAGTGCGAATGGGAAACCTCATCGATAAGGGATATTACGGGATGAAAGCACTGCCAGAAGAGGTTTGATTGCAGTGTGCATATGCAGAGTATGCCTGAAAAGAACAGGAAAAAGACCAACTTTAATCCCCTAGGAGTCGTGCCACATGATCTCCTCTTCAGAGTGTTATGATGAATCCTACAAATAATGTTTCCGGGGTGAGAGGCCTCCTGACTTTGGAGGCCAAGCGCTCTGTGTGCTCTGTCACATTCAACTGGCACTTCATCAGGGTTCCGCAGAATATAATTGACCGCTTTAGTTAGGGTGGGAATCAGCTCAGAGGTATGAATTGTTTCTAATATTTCATTGGTTATGATTTTCGATTTGTGACATAGATGACTGTAGATTAGAAAGTAAATTTGTCTGTACCTTCTTGTGCATGTTCCATTTTTTGACCTTTGTCCTAAGGGCTTCAACATTTGACTTTACTGGACTTGGAGAAAATGTCTTGTATCTGCATATTGGAGATCTTGTTCCAGTTGTTTCATATTGTACTTAGATGGGAGTAATGAAAGTAGAGCTCTCAGCTCTGGGTGAGCTAGGTGAGGAGGAAGGTTCGGTGAGGGAAGTACATGGTTGTGGTCTACTGTTGGCAGATTTGCATTCAGAGCTTGAGGGCTTAGAGGTGGTTTTAACGGACTACCACCCCAGGTAGAAGAGTCTGGACTGGAGTTCCAAACAGCACTATGTGCAGTAGAGTCAGTTGTTAACGTCTTAGTCTGAGAGAAACCCAATTGTCAGTTTGCGGTGATCTTGAAGGAGCAGCTTCAGTCCAGTTAATTGTTTCGTGAACAGCCTCAGTGTAGCGCTTCTCAGAGGAGCGGATAGTGGATCCACTAGTCACCGCGCAGAGTTGGCAAAATCTATGCCAAGGAGCAGAGTCTAAGGGGCCCCTTGTCTTCACCGGCACCCGCCACAAAGCGGAAAGGACTTTGCTGCAGGGTAACCCCCAGGCCGCTACCCCCGACGTAGACCCTGGCTGTGACAGCCAAAGAGGACAACACAGAGCAGGCTGGAAACAGAGGTTCAGGACTGGGGGACTGACAGGCATGACTTGAACAATGTCAGCAGACGAAAGTCAGGCAGATATAAATAGATACGGAAGGTAGAACAGAGATGGCCTTTAAAACGTATGCACAACTAACACAAGGATATGGACACCAACAACTGGGCACGGAGAGCAGGAAACAGAATCCTTAAAAAGCTCCTGCAAGAACTGGATTGAAGGAGCACAGTTACCTCTTGCATGCTGGTCCTTTAAATCCAGGGAACTGACGTGTGCGCGCCCCTAGTAGGGAGGAAGATGCAGAGGAGTGCACCTTCTGAGGAGGAAGCAGGACGGGAGCAGGTGAGCATGGGACAGGCAGGAGCTTGAAAGGAGCGAACACGCTAACCCTGTCGTCAGCCTGTGACAATGAATCCGGTATAGGACTGTGCCTGTGGTCTAGGTAAGTCGTGGACCACAGTACGAGACCTCTTTTGACATCATTCATACTTCATTTTGATCATACGCTGATGAGTTAGAGATGCATCGTAGAAAGCAGGATATGATTATAAAATAGGAGACAGTTTATTTCAGATCCAAAGAGCAATGTCAGCATTCCTGTTGTACAATTGATATCTCCCCAGGTGATCCTGAAGGTGTCCCATTGACTGGAGGGTTCTGAGGTGTAAAGAGCTCTGCTGTGACCATCTAAAGACAAAAGAGATGAATCCTACATTTTGTGAACCTATGGGCATTCATCTCTCTCATGTTTGTAACTGAATACCTTGAGTGGAGTTCATATGTGAACAGGCATCAGAAGAGGGGGACTTGCAGCTACCAACTTTATAAAGAATAGGAGTAGCAGTTTGCTGAGGAGTCCATAGGAGCAGAAATGTCAGTGCCACACTCTGGAATCAAAGATGGTGCCTGAAAAAATTGTGAAGAGGCAGTGGTGGGAAAGTCCTCTGTTCTCTGCACTTACATAGGAAATGTATGTGTTTTATGCACAGGGCTCCCTAAGATAACCTCTAACACTTTGGAAGCAAGTAGATGTATTGAGACCGGAGTGTTAAGAGAATGATGCACTCCAGCAAGAGAGGGGAGCTGCCTCCTCTGATTTACTGAGTTCTGCTATTCTTGACACTGACATGCTTCCTTTGGGTGACAAGACAGGTCTCCATTGCTGTCAGGCAATCGGGAAGCTGCAGGGGATGCAGCAGTCTCACCAGAGGTCAGAGAATTGCTGAGTGAGAGGGTAGCACGGTTGGGAGAAGCAATGTCCTCAGGTAAGCTGTGGAATCGTTCCTTTCCAATATTTTGCGTACCTGCATCTTAAATGGCACTGGCGTGCGGAAGAGTTGAGAGTCAGGATCAAGTTTTGACAAAGGGAATAAGTTGGAGATGGAGTTGGCTTTAAAGGGGTTGTATCACTACAAAGATCATGTCTCAGATTATGGGGACAGTAAAAATAAACACTTTTGTAATTGGGTTGCATTACCTCAGTCCCTTGGTTTAGCAGATATGAGCTTTTCTGTAAATCTGTGTTCTATTTCTGCTGTTGCTGGTTGGCCATGCCTCCTGGACGGTTCCCGCCCCCTAGACACGCCCCCTGGACTGTGATTGGCTGGCTGACATTTCATTCAACCTGTTGGGTTACGCCCCCAGACAGAAAACGCCCGGCCACGCCCCCTTCACTGTGATTGGCTGCCTGAACACTCTGTGTTTTCTCCCCTCTGAGCTGTTAAAATCGAGAGTGAAACCAAGGGCTGCAGCCTCAATACTCCTCCCCTAGCTCTAAGGTGAATGATCTGACTAATTACTGACTGTGTAACTCACGGATCCCCTCATATAACACAATGTTACATCTTCTGTTCTCTCCATATAACACACATAACATATTCCTGCCTGATAACAGGGGGAGGGGCAGTGTGCATCAGTCATACAGTCTCTTGCCTGGAACAGAGGGGGGAGGAAGGGGGCAGTGTGCATATCTCACATGTCTCGTCAGTTCAGGCTGTGTGTATAACTACATATACCAAAGTCGTACAGTCTCCTGCCTGGAACAGAGGAGGAGAAGGGAGGGCAGTGTGCTTCCTCACATGTCTCATCAGTTCAGGCTGTGTGTATAACTGCATATAACAAAGTCTTACAGTCTCCTGCCTGGAACAGAGGAGGAGAAGGGAGGGCAGTGTGCTTCCTCACATGTCTCATCAGTTCAGGCTGTGTGTATAACTGCATATAACAAAGTCATACAGTCTCTTGTCTGGTAACAGAGGGAAAGGGGGGGGGCAGTGTACGCTCCTTACATGTCTCATCTGTGTGTATAACTGCATATACCACAGCAAGGAGCTTGTGGAGTCTGTAGGCTGCAGACACAAGAAGCATGCAGGAGGCTACAGAGCTGTTATATCCAGACAACCTTCTGCATCCCCTGCTTCATACAAAATGATGTCACAGGTTTTCAGTAAGGGGAGATACACACACTCTGGTAGGAGAGACACGTCTCCTGAGAGGAGAGACTCACCCCTGGATTTCAAACTCAATATCATAGAATCAGCTAAAGAGTACGAACAGTTCAAACGATACAACCCCTTTAAGCTCTTAGCAGTCTTTTTGGATCTCCTGGGTTCCAGAACATAGACGCTTTGCTTTCAATTTCAGAGGTCCTGCGAGGAGCACAAGTGAAGCAAGCCTTCTCTCTTACATAGCAAACCACTCCTTCCTGATCCATTTTTATGTAGATTTGGCTAAAGTCAGGAGTAGGTTATAAAAGCTGGAAAAGCATCAAGGACTTTTTGTTTAATCTGCTCCCAATTTTCTGTTAAAAATAAAATAAAAATTAAAAAGGTTCTTGGGATAATCCAACCTTACATTGGCCTCAAAGCCATGACAGCTTCATACATGTCCATTCTGCTCCTGCACTCAGCCCTGCTCTGTACTGAAGTGCATGTAGTGGTTGGGGTAGTATGACCCTGACACCACCTAATATATCTGACTCACAGGCCTCTATATCATTCTCCATTGGGCATTTATTGGATAAAATGGTGACAGGCACACTGAGACATGACCTGTGTAGATTCTGACCTCAGCACAGAAATGTAAAACAGCTTAGGCTATGTTCACACAGCTTATTTTGGGACAGATTTCAGCCCGTAATTTGCGCCGTACTGTGCGCAATACAGGCTGAAATCCGTCCCAGTCATTACGGTAATCCACAGTTCTCATAGAGAACTATGGATTCTGTCTCCTCTCCCCGCTCGCCGTATTTCGTGACATGTCAATTATTCAAGGTGGTATACGCACCGTCGATAATGAATGTCTATGGGGCCAGCGAGCTGTCGAGCACACGGCATAATTGCGGGTGAAATCCGTCCCGCAATTACGCCGTGAATAAGCCGTGTGAACTTGGCCTAAAGATCAGTCTAGTGCCCTAACATCATAATCCATTGGTCTTTGCTCAGACGCCTACTATTAAATTGCAATCTGTTTTACCACAACTGACCCTGCCTTGCAATTAGTATGGGTATTCTTATAAAGAAATGTTATAAAATATCAATAAAACTTTTAAGGTTATATTTATCAAAAATAACAATATCTGTTTCATTCTTGGCAGGTGACTGTACCAGGAGCTCAAACAGACATATGATATCATCCGATTTTAAAGCAGATGCTGGTGGTATCATACAAGACACATATGAAGAGCATGCTATTTATCCAGACATACCCTCAGCCCTTCCCTCCAAAGATCTGTCATCTGATTCTTTTAAACAGCTCCTATGCTTTGATTCATCACATACCATTGAGCAAAGAGGTGTAGAATATCAACAATGTCACACACTAGTGAAAGTATTTTCATGTTCAGAATGTGGCAAATATTTTGCTCAGAAATCACGACTTGCTAAACATAAAAGAACTCACACAGGAGAGAAGCCATTTTCATGTTCAGAATGTGAAAAATGTTTTGCTCAGAAATCACATCTTGATAAACATAAAAGAACCCACACAGGAGAGAAGCCATTTTCATGTTCGGAATGTGGCAAATGTTTTAGTCAGAAATCAGATCTTAATAGACATGAAAGAACCCACACAGGAGTGAAGCCATTTTCATGTTCAGAATGTGGCAAATGTTTTACTGGGAAATCAAATCTTCTTCAACATGAAATAACTCACACAGGAGAAAAGCCATTTTCATGTTCAGAATGTGTCAAATGTTTTGCTGAGAAATCTCATCTTTATAAACATTAAAGATCTCACACAGGAGAGAAGCCATTTTCATGTTCGGAATGTGGCAAATGTTTTAGTCAGAAATCAGATCTTAATAGACATGAAAGAACCCACACAGGAGTGAAGCCATTTTCATGTTCAGAATGTGGCAAATGCTTTGCTCAGAAATCAAATCTTTATAAACATGAAAGAACCCACACTGGAGAGAGACCATTTTCATGTTCAGAGTGTGGCAAATGTTTTAGTCAGAAATGAGATCTTGATAGACATGAAAGAATCCATACAGGAGAGAGGCCATTTTCATGTTTAGAATGTGACAAATGTTTTGCTCAGAAATAATTTCTTGATAAACATGAAACAACTCACATTGGAGAGAAACCATTGTTATGTTCAGAATGTGGCAAATGTTTTACTGTGAAATTCAAACTTCTTCAACATGAAAAAATTCAAAACAGCAAATAAGCATATTTATGTTTAGAATGTGGCAAATGTTTTTCTATTGAAATCAAAATCTTGGTAGACTGAAAGTACCCACACAGGATGAAGCCATTTTCATGTTCAGAATGTGGCAAATTGCTTTGCTCAGAAATCAAATCTTTTTAAACATGAAAGAACCCACACTGGAGAGAGACCATTTTCATGTTCAGAGTGTGGCAAATGTTTTAGTCAGAAATCTGATCTTGATATACATGTAAGAATCCATACAGGAGAGAGGCCATTTTCATGTTCAGAATGTGGGAAATGTTTTACTGTGAAATTCAAACTTCTTCAACATGAAAAAATTCACACAGCAGAGAAGCAATTTTCATGTTTAGAATGTGGCAAATGTTTTACTATGAAATCAGATCTTGGTAGACATGAAAGAACCCACACAGGAGTCAAGCCATTTTCATGTTCAGAATGTGGCAAATGCTTTGCTCAGAAATCAAATCTTTATAAACATGAAAGAACCCACACTGGAGAGAGACCATTTTCATGTTCAGAATGTGGCAAATGTTTTAGTCAGAAATCTGATCTTGATAGACATGTAAGAATCCATACAGGAGAGAGGCCATTTTCATGTTCAGAATGTGGCAAATGTTTTATTGTGAAATTCAAACTTCTTCAACATGAAAAAATTCACACAGCAGAGAAGCAATTTTCATGTTTAGAATGTGGCAAATGTATTACTATGAAATCAGATCTTGGTAGACATGAAAGAACCCACACAGGAGTCAAGCCATTTTCATGTTCAGAATGTGGCAAATGCTTTGCTCAGAAATCAAATCTTTATAAACATGAAAGAACCCACACTGGAGAGAGACCATTTTCATGTTCAGAATGTGGCAAATGTTTTAGTCAGAAATCTGATCTTGATAGACATGTAAAAAATCCACACAGGAGAGAGGCCATTTTCATTTTCAGAATGTGGCAAATGTTTTACTGTGAAATTCAAACTTCTTCAACATGAAAGAATCCACACAGGAGAGAAGCCATTTTCATGTTTAGAATGTGGCAAATGTTTTACTATGAAATCAGATCTTGGTAGACATGAAAGAACCCACACAGGAGAGAAGCCATTTTCATGTTCAGAATGTGACAAATGCTTTTGTCGAATCAAATTTTATAAAATGAAAGAACCCACATGGAGAAGACATTTTCATTTTCAGAATGGGGAAATGTTTAGTCAAAATCTGATCTTGATAGACATGTAAGAATCCACACGGGAAAAGGGCCTTTTTCATTTTCAGAATGGGGCAAATTTTTTTACGGGAAAATTCAAATTTCTTCAACATGAAAGAATCCACACAGGAGAGAACCCTTTTTTCATGTTTAGAATGTGGAAAATGTTTTACTATGAAATCACGACTTGAAAACATAAAAAAACTCACACAGGAAAAGAAGCCATTTCATTTTCGAATGTGCAAATGTTTTATAAGAAATCAGACATTATGAAATGAAAAAAACCCACACAGGAAGAATCATTTTCAGTTCAAATGTGGGAAAAGTTTGGAACAAACGTCTTGTCAACATAAAAGAACCACACGGGAAAGAACCCCTTTTTTATTAAAAAAAAAGTATTTCATCTTTGTATTCTTATTTGATTTGGTGTCTCTGTAACTGCTTGGCATACACCATAAAATAATATTAATGCTGATGAATTAATTCACCCAGAAAAAAAAATATTGAATAAATCCCCTAAATCCAGATAGTCAAAAAAACTTGAAACAAGACCCCGTATGGCTACTCTGATGGAAAAATAGAAAAGATATAGGGTAGGAATATTCCCCTAAAAATTTTTTTGAGGTGTTTTTTTGAAAAATCGACCCCCAGAAAAAAAAGGGAATATATTATTTATACCCCCCGTGAATAGAAAAAAAAGAAATTATAGAAAAATGTGAATTGCTCTGCTTGTTTCTGTTACCAAACAAACTTCATTTTTAAAACCATAAATTATCCACACCAAAATAGTGTAATTGATAATTGTAAATCGACCCAAAAAAAGCCTCTACAGAGGCAATGGAAAAAAAAAAAGTGGATTTTGGAAGGGGGGAATGGATAAATGGGAAAAAAAAAGTTATTTCTTATAAGGGGCTTCACCAAGAGCATCCAAATTATATTATACAGGGGGGAAAGGAAATAAACAAAACATTAAAAAAGAAGTCTGTGGAAGCATGGGGTCTGTGTACAGTCATTATTGTATAGGAACCAACTGTAACACATGAGACGGCCATCTTGAGATTTGCTTTCTGCACTGTCCTTTAAAGCTAGTCACCCTTTTCCAGACCCGGTGCAGAGGTCCTCCTTTTGGAGGGGTCACATCACAGTTTTTTTGGTTATTCGATCTGTGATCTAACCCCTTTATAAAATTCGAAGTGCACCTATTGGGTTACCCAGGGCCCTTTTTTATGTAACATTGTGCTGCTGAGCTGAAATATCTAATCCATAATCCAATGATAATATAATTAAGAATTATACATTATATTTTAGCCTATCATGTTTAATATTATGTTAATGAATCAAATGTATCTATGACTCCTCTTAGGCCTCGTCTACACTGCACTTGTTTGTGGTCAGGTTTTTAAGTGGACTCAGTATTTAGAATTCACAAAAATCTTATTGTAAACCAGAGCCCATAGACATCAATAGAAAATCTAGACAGCTTGTAATTTTAAACCGCCAGCTTAAAAAAAAAAAGCAAACTAAGAACATGTTCTATAATCGCCACATTACGGTGGATTCTAGTACAGTTCAATGTACTAGGGCCGGCCGAAATGCAAAATCCGATTGCAAACTCTGCTCCAAAAACTGCGATATAGTGATGGTAAAATACTATTGGATCCTATAACAGAATCCAATTACATTTTACCATTGCTGTGTAGACATAGATGTAGCCTTAGATGTTTTCTCATCCAAATAATTAGGAGAAGAGTTTGTTTATAGAGGCGAAAGAGGACCTAGGAAGAAGTAGAGCGACTGACTGGAAGAGATAAAGTAGTCAGGAAATACTGACCTTATCAACAGTTTTTGTAAAGTCAGAAGGAATATGGACACCCAAGTATTTAAAAAAGTAGCAGCCCACGAGAAAAAGATAACTGTTCTTTTCTAAATTGTGTGACTAAATTATCAGGAAGGTTCAAATTTAGAGCTACACTTTTTGATATATTAATTTTCTAGTTACTAAAGGAATCAAATTCAGATGAAATTAAGGTAATGAGATAAGGGGTTCAGATATATATAGCACTAAATCATCTGCAAAAGCAGAACGTTTGACCTGACCATTACCAATAGTGACTCCGTGTATAGAAGTGTTAAAATGAATGGCCTGCATCAAATGTTCCATGACTAGAGCATACAGTAAAGGGAACAGAGGACATCCCAGTCTGGTACCATTGCTAAGAGTAAAAGAGGCTTTATTGATGGGAATTTGTGCTTGGGTAGAGTATAATGCCATAATTTTGTTCAGAAGAATTAGACCTAGACCAATGTTTCTCTGAACTCCTTCTAGAAAAGACCAATTGAGCTGGTCGAAGGCCTAACGATAGTAAGATATGGGGTAAGCCTGAGCTGAAAACCTGGTTAATTATTGAGAAGGTTTTCAGGGTGGTGTCTCTCCTTTCTAGAGGGGACAAAGCCCACCTGGTCAAGATGAATATGTTTTTCCAGTAAATGGTTCAATCTCAAGGCGATCAGCTTAGCATCAGTATTCATTAAAGATATAGGGTGATAACTTTGACAGAGAGACAGATCTTTTTCCTCTTTAGGCATAACATTGGATGGGCTTTTAAAAATGCCGGATCAAATGGAGATTAACTGGTAACTGTATTGAACATGTTGAGAAGGGGGCCAGATAGATCTTCTAGACTCCTTGTGAATGGCTTCCAAAATATTCAGCTTTGTTAATAGAAATTAAAGTATTATTTATTTTTTACATTTATACAGGATGGTAAATTGAAAGGACAAATATTTCCTAAAGTGTAAGTGTGAGCATTGATTTTCATAAAGATGGTAGTACATTGTGTTGGGCACATCTAGACACTGAAGAACCTAAGCCTTGTATTCATTTTGTTGCAGGAGTAGAGGATGCAATTATTCAAAAAACAAACTCTCTTGCAGACTTCTTGTGAGACAAACCATGATGTACTTAAATGGAAAATAAATAGTCATCTTTAGGGAAAAAAAGAGAATTGATTCAAGGGGGTAGTACTATACCACCCTAGCCTATGTCCTAGGCCTGCTCAGTGTATCTGGAACAACTTCTTAGTGGTCTGTTTAGAACCAGTGGAGGCTCTGAGCCATTTACCAGATTCTCCGATCCAGCGAGCGCTTCTGAGCAGCTTCACAGCAGGCATTTCAGAGAAGATTGATCACTTTTCATAATGGCACTTCTGGACATGATCATATAGGCACCAGCCTCTGCACAACAGTGAATATTCTCTGGTCTGACACCATCTTCCACCTCAATGTCCAATGGGGCTCCAGGGTTTTCTGTGGCTTCTAGATAGAATGTGTATGCGTTTGAACGCTGCCCATTGCATTTGTGACAATGTATAATCAGATTGATGTGCAGCTACAAAAGTGAGAATAGAGGACTGTAGCTCAGAAAGACATAGTGACAGGGGCGTAACTTTGGTTCAAAAAGTGGGGGGGAACAATTTTCTCTCTCATCCCCTATCTTGCTATACCTCCCTCCTTCACTCGCCTTCCCTTTCACTTCCCCTCCCTTCTCTCCTCTCCTCTCCCTGCAGTGAAGCAGCCCTTCTCTATCCCAGCTAGGAGGTCTGAGGGAGTGTTGTAAGCTCTCCCAGCAGGTCCGGGTGGAGCCCTACGCCAAACACTTTTGGTGCAATCTGTAAGGTGATGAGTGGCTCTCTAATTACTGAAGTTTAGAGCCAGACTGGGACTAAAAAGCAGCCCTGGCAATGAAACCTAACCAGCCCACCTACAATATTTCCCCCTCTAGATGGAAATAATAAATGTTGTGCTATGCAGCAAATTTCGCTTAACCCCACCCATCCCCCCATCACTACTACATTAAATTTGTTATACACACAACAGAATGAGGAAAACAAAAGAACCCAATCTCACTTTACCCCTAGGAATCACTTATGTCACATACTGTAGCCCAAAATGTATTTTATTGCATACCATACACCAGAAATAACAACTCACTGCACCCCAGAAATTTATTATATTACCCTTGATAGCCACAGAAATTACATTACTAACTGCACCTTAGAAATGAATTGTACTCCATAAATAATATAATTCACTGTACCTCAAAAATGTATTATATTACACACTGAACCCTAGAAATGAATTACATTACTCACTGTACTCCAGAGATTACATTACACCATAACCCAGAGATTACATTACAGTACTCACTTCACTGTAATCCAGGGATTACATTGCACCATACCCCAGAGATTACATTACACATTGTACCCCAGAGATTACATTACACACCATACACGAGAAATGACTACATAACACACCATACACCAGATATTACATTACTAACTGAACCCCAGAGATTACATTACACACCATACACAAGAGATTACATTATACACCGTACCCCAGAGATTACTACATTACACACATTATATTAGATATTACATTACCCACTGTACTCCAGAGATTAGTTTACACACAGTACCCCAGATATTACTGCATTATTCACCGTACCCCAGAGATTACATTACACACTATACAACAGAGATTATATTACACCATACCCAAGAGATTACAACATTACACACTGTACCCCAAGACTACATTAGACAAGGTACCCCGGAAATTGTGTGTGTGTGTGTGTGTGTGTGTTGTATTATTATATATTTATATATTATATATATATATATATATATATATTTATATATATATATATATATATATATTATATATTATAATGAACACAGACACACTACACACTTAGGGTGGGTCCACATGACAGTTTTCGGCACTGACAGTGTCGTTTGCTTGTTGGAAATTCGCTGCTTGCAAACGCAGAATTCTGAAGAGCAAACGTCCCACAATGCCCGAGGCATATTTCTGCCTGCTATCCTGTAGTGCATAAAACACATTGAAGAATTCTGTGTAAGTGCTGTCAGTACACGCCAAAAATACTTGAGTAAAATCAGTGTCATCTAAACAACGACACTGATTTTACATTGGGTAAAATATAAATCCGTTTCCTGCCGGATTGTACGCTGGTTCTGAGGCAGATCCAGCACTGAATCCAACCCAGAATCAGCATTCATATCTTCTGCAAGAATGTACACTTAAGGTATGTTCACAAGGCGTATAGCGGGTCGTACTGTGCTCTCTGCTATATGCCAGGTGTTTGTACTCACTGGCCAGTCCATACTCCTAAAATGCTCTGGGGCCGGCCCCATTCACTTTCATTTTCCCCAGCGCATAAGTGCAGGGAAGACATGACATGGCTAGACACATGGCTGTACAGTATATACACATCTCACATATACAGTACATACCCTACTCACATGCACACCCTCCTTACCTGCCTCCTGTAGTCTGGTGCAGTTGGCATTCGGCAAGAGCTTCTCTTCTTCTCTGATAAGGGCTGAGCATAGGGGAAGTGGTATGCAATGGGAGGGAAAGATACAGCCCCAGATACAGAGTTTGCTGGACTGTGAGCAGCGTTCTGATTGGTGAAGCAGCCCCTGCTGACTCCTGTTCTACCAATCAGCACTGCTCTCACTCTGCACTGACACTTGAGGCTGCTGCATACTCTGTCCCCAAGATGCACAGAAATATAGGAGACAAAGGGTTAACTTCATCCTCCTCTGTGCTCTGCCCTCCCCCACTTACCATATTCGTTCTCTATGATTACTTCATTATGTATATATTGTTTTATTAGAATTTTTAAGCTAAAAAAATGTGGGGTGACCATCCCCCAGCCAGAAAAAAATGGGGGGGGGGGACCAGTCCCCTCCGTACCCCCCTAAAGTTACACCTATGCATAGTGAATCTGAAAAGATTGACTTATTCAGTCTCCATGAGAAAACTGGACATCTGTAAACATGAAGAACGAGGTCACAATGTATGGGGGCTTGATCAGAGGGCAGGATATTACCAATTCTAGCGTCAGCAACAAGAGATAGAAGGGAATGTTGTCAATATTCGCTCGGTCGAAGTTCTCATTTGTCCGCATATACCGTGGGCTTATTGCTACGGATCCTTTTAATGCATTGGACGCCGACGAATCGTATTACCACGGGCCATAAGAGAGGAATGGTAAGTCGTATGGACTTAGACAACAAAGAATCGATCCTTGTTGCTACAGGACTCGCGGTTAACGGGGCTTCCCGCAACTAAAATAAGTACCTCTTGTTTTTTACATGTTTCTTACATGTTTGAGTTTAATGCTTTTAGGAAGTCGTCTAAATAAAGTTTAAAATTTTACATGGCCCATTACATTATTTTTTGGATTACTGTGGACCGGGATTGGAGACCGGTATATGGTGCCAGTGAGGGTCTAAATAGTCATTAAATTAGTGGCAACTATATATATAAATATATATTAAGAGTCATGGAGATGGAAAAAAAATTGTAATCTCAATCAGAGGGACAGATAATACTCCAGTAGTCAGTTAATTGCATATCATGCAATAATTTTTCAATCCTATTGAGGGTACGAAACGCTATTGAAGGGTGACCAGTAGAGGTGTCTATGAAATTATTAAGTGCCAGGCTAAAATCACCATATAGGATAATCAATTTTTGATTTTGACTAGGAGCACTCGAGAGAACTCAAGCGTCATCATCTGAGAGAACAGTCACTTAACATAGAAAGAGACCTATGGGAAAAAATGGCAACTCCATTAGTTTTAGTAGAGATGCTACTTCTTTAGTACCAGTAATGGAAATATCTATTTTGGAATGATTCCATATGTGATCTGAGCTGGTGGGTCTCCTGTAAGCAGACTATGAGATTTTTGTTTATGTAGGTGGTACAAGATCTGCAATCTCTTCTCTGGAATATTAAATCCCTTTATGTTAACGGATGTAATTCCAATTTTAGCCATCAAATGGGGACCAATGAACCAAAATATCAGATCCAATAATTGTATAAGTTGGTGACATTGGCTTTGAGTGGGAAGGTAAAGGGATTAGTAACATAAACCTTAAAATACTAAAAATTTGAGACTTTACATGTAGATGCCACAATAACTAAAGTAAGGAGACAACTGCAATAGCCAAGTTTAAGAACAAAAAAGCCATTACTATGGTGCAGTCAGAATGGCCGCAAGGAAAAGAGATATTCATAAAATAACTTTTTTTCTGGAGTCGCAGGACAGTTATAGTAATATGTGGCATTTCATGTAGTTCAAAGAGGAGATCGGCCTAGAACAAAAGAAGGCACTCAGCCAAAGCCAAAATACTATATATGCTGGAAAAGATCCTGTGGAAAGATTTGTTATCTCTCAAGGGGTGAAGGAGTGGCACATATCTAGTTTGAATTAAGGGAGTAGATAAATATTAAACCACTCTTATATAACTTAGTAGTATCAACAATTCAATTAAAGGGGATGTATCGCTTCTTCAGTACGGCTGTTCTCTTGAAGCTTGATGTTCTCACTTCCTTAAATCCAGGGGCATTTCTTCCCCTCCCAGCTGGGTGTTTCTTAACTGAAGGGGATGACATCATCCCCTCTTCACTGTTCATGTTGGCTCCAGTGTGTCCCCCATCCACATATCATTGTCCTCTTCCTATGCAGTCTTATTTTGTAAGAGCTGTTTACATACCACAGGCCTGCATTCAGTCTAAACAGTCTTCTATGAACTCAGCACTGATCTCTCAAAGCTGGAGGTTTGCTACAGTTGAATCCATCCAGAGCACAAATCCGTCTCCCTTCATGTTTACATAAGGCACTGAGGCACAATTCTGCTGTTTTCTGATTGTAGCAGTAGCTGCAGTGTCAATGAGGAGCAGTTAGCTGTATAGAGTGACATTTTTGTTGACCCCTTACACGCAGGAGCATTAAGGTACTGTGGCACAATTTTGCTGTTTTCTGGTTATAGAGACAGCTGCAGTGGCAATAAGGAGGCAGCTAGCTGTGTAGAGTGAAATAGTTGTCTGCCCCTAATGCAAGCTCTCTGAATACGGCCGTCCAGGGGGCCGAACCGAATGTAAATGATTAGAGCCCTCAGCTAATGAAATGCAAGGAGGTGGAATATGACTATCCAACCAGCACTGGAGTAGTTTATTTACAGAAAACAAAGATAAGGAATATTATGAAAAGAAGACAGCGTTGCTAATGACATCCAATTGCAAAGTTGCGGGTTTTCACTGTACCCTTATTCTGAAGGCCATTTAATGAAATGATACAACACCTTTAAGAAAGAAAAGGCATAAGGCATGAGAGAATAGATTCAGAATAGAAACACCCATCTCATTACCTCAATCCATCAAACACTTTCCAAAGATCTAGTAATAAGATAAGCACCCTTCTTGGAATGGACAATAAAGGTAAGGAGGAGGGGAAAATTCAACACCTGAAACAAAGTGGGTACTAAAAATAAAATAAAACAAGAAAAAAAGAAGTTTATCTCACAAGTCCCCTCAAATCAGCAATGTGGTTTTGCGGGTAGAGATGAGTTGTAACCCAGGAGTGGATTTGCTGGGCCAATGCAAGCGATGATAGCTAAGCCACGCCAGGGAACGGAGTCTAAGTAGCCCCCGGTTTTCACCAGAGCTCGCCGCAAAGTGGGATGGACTTGCTGCGGTGTGAGGCTACCAGGTCGTTACTCCTGACGTGACTGGCTTGCGATGGCGGCCGGGGTACAGCGTGGTACAAAGACGTAATCCAGAGGCGTAGTCAGGGACAGGCAGAAGGTCAGGGCAGGCAGCAGAGGTTCGTGGTCAGAGACGGGCAGACGGTCAGGGCAGGCGGCAAACAGGCAAGGTCAGGAAACGTAAGCAAGCGGACTGGTACACGGGTAATCAAGACTGAACTCCAATACTCTCAAAACGCACCAAAAAAAAACCAACAGACTGGCAGAGAGTGCTGGGGGCGTATACCTTATATAGGGCCAGCGGCCGTCAATAACCAATTAAGGGCACGCTGGCCCTTTAAATCCAGACCAGCCGTCGCGCGCCTTAAGCAGCGGTTATGCGTGCGGTGGCTGTCAGAGCTGGACCCAGGAGCGGGGACTGGTAAGTATGGGGTTTCCTGGGCAGGAGGAGAAGGACAACGGCTGCAGGCAGCCGCGGCACCCGCGCCGGACCCCGTGCACGCAGGGGGACGGCCGCTGCAGCGCGCGCTGTGACATGAGTCTTCTAAGATTTTGATTTGACCTCTGTGATTTAGGAGTTGTTGTAGGGATTGGTGGTTCAAGGTTCTAGGAGATGCAGCTTTTGGTAGCCAAAAGCCAGGAGAAGTTGCAGCATTCAAATCAGGGATGGGAATTTCTGGCAAATCAAGGTAGAGAGAAAGGTTGGAAGGTCTGAAGGAGATCTGAAGATCATGAAGCTGTCCTTCTGTTTTACATGGAGAGTGAAAGGGATCGATAGGGGATATTACGGGATGGAATCACTGCCAGAAGAGGTTTGATTGCAGCGCACATTCATGGAGTACACCTGAGAAGGTCAGGAAAGAGTCCCACTTTAATAGCCTCAAATATGACATTTTGCATAAGTCGAGCCTCATGATCTCCTCCTTCAGAGTGTAATGCTGGATCCTACCAATAATGTTTCCTGGGGCGAGAAGCATTTGGAGGCCAAGAGCATTGTGTGCTCTGGCAAAGTCATCTGGCAATTCATCAAGTTTCCTGAGAATATAATTAACCAATTTAGTTAGGGTGGGAATCAGCGCCAAGGTACAAATTGTTTCTTATACTATTTCATTGGTTATGATTTTGGATCTCACATAGTTGACTGCACATTAGAAAGTTAATTATTTATATCTTCTTGTGCGTTTTGTATCTTTTGGATTTTGTCCTAAAGGGCTGCAAGATCTCACTAAACTGGACTTGGAGAAAAAGTCTCGTCTCTGCACATTGGAGATCTTGTTTCAGTTGTTTCATATTATGCTTAGATGGGATTAATGAAAATAGAGCTCTCACTTCTGATGAGTTAGAGAGGCTAGAGGAAGCAATATGATTGTAAATAGGTGACAGTTGATTTTCACCTCAAAGCCTGCTGCTTCCCTGTTGTACATTTGATATCTCCCCAAATGATCCCGCAGGTGCCTCATTGACTGGGGTTTCTGAGGTGTACTCTTTAAAGGCAAAAGAGATGGCTTTGTAAAAGTTTACTCCAGCGGTTGGATATATTGCCTAACTGTTATTATGGTGTCTGTTATTAACGTTGTGGCATGGAACGTAAGAGGGCTTGGGGTCTCCAGTAAGCGATATGCTGTTAACTCCTGGTTGCAGAAGGTTCACCCGGCAATAGCCTGTCTGTCCGAGACCCACCTGACTAAAGACAAACTCCACTGGCTGCAAAGAGCATGGGTTGGGGCAGCATACCACTCGGTGTACTCCTCGCATTCTAGAGGGGTAAGTGTGCTAATTCATAGAGCCATTCCATTTATATGTATTGATTCAAAAAAATGATCCAATGGTAGATATGTTTATCTTCTTTGCAAACTCTATTTAACCCCATTTATTATAGTACCTATTATATCCCCCCCATATTTAAGTTTCTTAAAAAATATAATCTGTTGGAAATCACCCCCGGGAGTCCCGTGTTAATTTGGGTGTTTTAAAAAAATTTTTGATCCACCCTGGGACAAAATTTCATGCGGGGATTTTGATCCAGGCCCAGCCTATTTCCCTTGCAAAACTTTTGAGGAGGGTCTATGTGATTTTTGGGAGACAAAGACACCCTACGAAAAAGCAATCCGTGTTACTCAGCCACGCATCATTCATTTCCAAAAATAGCCCTCGCTGGGGCCTCGGATCAATGTCCCTATGTCAAATCAGTTTACAACCGCATTTTTCTATATCCCCCCAAACGTGTGGGACCTGGGGCCCTGGAAGTGGCGGGGCAGGAGGGATGGCGCCTAAAAACCCTTCTGGGGTGCTTTAAAGGGGGGCTCAACGTCGAAATTAAGGATTTTTCTTTGCTTTAACGGGGGGAACGCTTCAGTGCATGGTGGGGGATACCATGAAAGCTTTGTAAGAGGATTTATATTAGAGAGATTAGAAAAAAGAAAAACTATAACAGGAGTTTCACCCAATTTTGCAAGTAGGGTAGAAAAGGGGAAAACAAATTTTCTTGGGATCCTTTGAGAAAATAGGCACAACGGGGAGGGGGCCAACAGAATTTGAATGAACATTTGAAAAAAGTAGCAGAGGAAAAAAAAAATTTTGTTCAAAATCTATTTTGATCAAGGGGGAAAGTGCGGGAAATTTTTATAGCAATTTTGTGAAACCCCGCAAGCATCCAGTCATTTTGCAAAACTTAAAAATGGAACAAGGCTCTGTAGCAGTGAAATGCAGATATCCTAAATGTTTGTACAGTTTAAAAAATCTTTATATACCTCGGGGGGTGGGGGGTCAATGGATCGTAAAAGATTACTTGTCAAAATTACCCTTCCCCTTCTACACTAAAAGATAGTAATGCTAGAGAGCACCTATTACTTGTAAAGAAAGAGGTTTTTTGGGCCGGGCCCCCAAATAAAAAACCCCCAGGAAGGAGGGTCTTCCACCCTGAATTTTTTAAAAGCTAAAAGGGAAAACCTTGTTCCCGGTTTATGAGGTCTTCCAGGCGGCAGTCCAGGAGGTCACTTGCCGTATTCGATGGGGAAGGTTTTTGTATTTTTAAAGCCATTTAAGGATGCTTCTAGCCAGGGTCCTATCGCCCCTTTCGTACTTTAAAAGATTTTAAAGTATTGGAAAAAAGTATTAGTAATTTAAGCAAAGTTATAACAAGTGGGGGTTCATGCCCAATAAGTCAATTTCCCTTTAACATAAAAAGACTGTTTCTAAATTTTTACAATAGTACGGGCGACGGGGGGGCAGGGCATTTCTCTCACTGGACGCTGCCAAAAGCTTTGACAGCGTGGAATGGGAGTATTTGTGGGCTGCTGAGGAAAAGGGGATTTGGCCAATTTTTCTTATCCGGGTTAAAACTTTTGTTTGCAAAACCCACGGGTAGAGTACGCACTATGGCTTGATGTCAGGGGCATTCTCCTTACACAGAGGGACCAACAGGGTTGCCCTTTCTCCCTTTGTTTGCCTTGGCCATTGAGCCCTAGCTTGTGTCATCAGAAATGCAAGGGACATTAAGGGTTCAAACATGGGACTATGGGGAAAAGAATTTCTCTTTGGGGACGACATGCTTCTTTATGGGGGGAAATTTAATTCTTCTCTAAAACCAAAATCATGTCCTCATAGAAGATTTTTGGGGGTTTAAAAATTAAATTTGGGACAAGTCACCTTTTTCCCCCTTTGGGATCCTCTCCCTGAAGGAAGTTAGGTCGGGAAATCTCACTACAGATAGTAACATCATTCAAATACTTGGAATAATAATAAATTCCCGCCCGCAAGTTTTATATTGCCCCAATGTGCCCCCTCTCTGAGTGATTGACTAAAAAAAAATGCATGGTGTAACTCCCCTTTTTAGTTATAGGTAGAGGAAATCTAATTAAAATGAGCTTGCCACAGATTCTCTTTTTTTTGGGCATAACCTTCCTTTTTTGGGTCCCTTTAAAATATCTTTAAAAAAATTTAACCGACTCTTCAGAGAGTTATTTTGGAAAAAGGGGCTTTCCAGGATTGGATTAAATTTTTTAAAAAGGAAAAGGGATGAGGAGGACTTGCTATCCCGAACACTTGGCTCTACTTTATAGCCTCACAAAGGCAGTTTTGCAGGGGGGGATGCTAGGGAAGGGATGGGTCCGTAGGCAAGTTTTTCCCAGAAGTCTGGCCATTTGGTTGTATTTGGGGTGCTGAGAAAGCGAAACTGAATTTTTTCGATTTTTCCTCTCTGAAATTAATGATAAAAGGTTTTGGGGATAGAGGCAAAAGGGTTTTTGGGGTTACCCCATTTACCAAAATACCCCCTATGGTTTAACCAAGTTCCCGAAATTTGCTAATTGTATTTAAGAGAGGAATGCTTGGGGATTGTCCTTGTTATCCCAAATTTTTTGATGGTTTAGAAATGTTTGAGTTTTTTTTCAGCTGCAGGAAAAGTTTTGATTTTCCCGCCAAGTCTTTTACCAATATTTGCGTTGAGGATGCGGTTCAGAGTCAAGCTTCCAAATGGACTGTCCATTTAAATTGTCCCCTAATAAATTTAGTTTGTGGAGCACAGTCCCGAAGGGATTAAAATTTAAAAGGGAGTAGTTACTTGGCGGGGGGAGTATAATTTTTTAATCAACAGCTTCCCATTTTAAAATGAAATGGGAGGGCTGACGTTGGCCCATTTGTACAAAAAATGGGATAGTGTTTTGGCCTTGCGGATTGCGTCATTAAATGAGGGAAAAAGATTTTCCCGTTATGTTGTTGATAGAGCTTAGAAACTCCTTTCCCCGCTTTTAAATGGGGTATTAGGTCAGACTCCAGTTTCCCGTTTTTGAAAGGGGAAAAAGGCCCCGCTTTTGCAATGATATGGGGTGCAGGGAATTGGGCAACTTGCAAAAAGGTTATCCCGTTAATTAGCAAAAATTCATAAAATTCATATCCCTCTAGACCCCTGCACTGTTACTTGGGTATTTAGAAGATATAGTATTTGTGTGGAAACAAAGAATTTGCATCTCCGAATGTTTTATTGGCCCGAAAATTAAATTGCCTTTAGATGGGTTCAGTCTCTTCACCCAACCCCAACCAAATAGTAAACAAATTTTAAAAAATGTCATCGAAATTGGGGAGGGGGATACTTAAAAAAGAAATGCTTGAGAAAATAGAAGGTATATGGAGCCCCTTTGGGTCAATTCCCCGGTTTGCCTTCTCGTTCCTTACTGCTAATAATTCAGGATTGGCGCAAGAATGGGGCATTGTCCATTCCTATTACTGGAGTTAACAAAAGGGGTAGCCCTTGGCCCGTGCTTTGTTTCCCGATTAAAAGTTGCTAAAAAAAAAAGGGTCTGCTCTTGGTTTTGGGGGGGTTTGGGTGGGATGGTTGGGGGTTTTTTTTTTGGCTGTATGCTTTTTTTTAAAAAAATGCTGAAAGCAGGGGGACAAGATATTTTTGTTGGACATATTTATATATCCCAGGGGTTTTTTTATTTAAAAAACAAAATAGTATATTAGTATCCTGATGTAAAAAATAATGGTAAGGACGTTTATTTTGATCTGCATAAATTGTTTAATAAAAAATTTTCTGATTAAAAAAAAAAAAACAAAAGAGATGAAAACCACATGTGAACTTTTGACATTTGAATAACATTTATCTCCCCTTTTGTATGTAAAAGAAACCTTTAGAAGAGTCCTTGTAATGGGAATTAGAAAAGGGCCTTGTGGCTACTAACTTTAAAAAAGAATGGATAGCACCATTAAAATACTCCTCAGGCAAGTTTGCTGTGGGGTGCATTTCAGAAATGTCAGTGCCACACTTGGGAAACAAAGATGGGCCCCAAAAAAAACTTTTAAAAAGCAGTGTTTGGGAAAAAATCCCCTGTTTCTGCAGAAATAGAAGTGTAGCGTTTTATGAACGAGTCCTCCGATAACCCCTGGGACTTAGGAACAAGAGAGTATTGAGACCAGAGTGTTAAAGGTATGTTCCACGGGTTAAAAATGGGGGGACATTTTGCCGTGTGAACATAGCTAAAAGAATGAAGTGCCCCAGGAGAGAGGGGGGCTTTGATTTATAGTTGCAGATCTTGACACTGACCCGCTTCCTGTGGGTGGGGTCAGGTCTCCTTTGCTTCAGGTGATCAGGAAAACTGCAGGGGATGCAGCAGTCTCACCGAGGGTCGGAGAATTGCTGCCTGTGAAGGGGTACCCTACAAAAAAAGGCAAACTTCTATAACCTAAAGGTAAAAACCTAAACAAACCAACAAAAAAAACTTTAAGGTAAAAAAAACTTTATTACAAAACAATGAAATAATATAAAATAAAAACAAAAAAAGAAAAAATACAAACCCCCCAATAAAAAAAAAGTACCCCCACCCCCGACCTGCTCCTGTGGGTGACGGGAGGTCTCGTTGTGTCAGGTGAAAGGGAAAGGGGCAGGTGATGCGCATCTTCGGGGTCGGGGGGAAATTTCTGCCTAGGGGAGGGTGACGGTTGGGAGAAGCATATTTCGGAAAATGTGGAATCCTTCCTTTCCCTTTATTTGTGTGCTGCAGTTTAAAAAGATGACGCTGGGATGTGAAAGGGGTGGGAGTCAGGATCAAAAATCTGAGGGAGGGGGAAAAAATTTGGGGAAAGGAGAAATCCCCAGACTGGGGGGCTTTTGGCTTTTAGCAGCCTTTTTGGGTATAAAAAAACAAAAATGCTTTTTCTTAAATTTAGAGTCCTGCGAGGAGTCAAGAGGCAATCTTCCTTTACTTGGCAAAAACTCCTCCCTGATCTTTTTTTATGTAGTTTTTTTAAAGCATTTGTA
>JAODAL010036773.1:0-41235 GCA_025379985.1 Phyllomedusa bahiana | reverse complement strand
ATTTCACCTCCAAAAAAGGGTCCCCGGGTCAAATTCGTGGCTTCCATACATGTGATAGCCATAATGTGGTGTATATGATCAAATGCCAATGTGGGAAGACGTATATAGGGCAAACTACCAGGCAGGTGAAAATTCGCCTTAATGAACATAGATCGGTTATTCGCCAATACATGAAAAAAGAGGGTAACACCAGAGATGAGGGCCATAGATATGGGGAAACCTCTCTGGCTCGCCATTGGATTAATGAGCGACACAGTCTAGCGGAACTCAAATGGTGCATACTGGAAAGGGTTACTTGTGAGCCTACAGAAATTGCTAGGAAATTATTGCAGAGAGAGGCCTTTTGGATACATTCTATGGATTCATTGACACCTAAAGGCATTAATGAAAACCTTAGCCTCAAGGTGTTCTTTTAAGTAGATGCAGCGCTCCTTGTTTTTATTGCTGTTGTTTTTTTTGTTGAGGTCTCATTACTTTTAAAGGAATGCACACATCGTTGTGCGCATTCTTGAGAAAGAGACATTCCTTTCTCGAAACGTCGCTGTTTGACGTGCGCACAGCCCGAGCTCCTTGGCGTGCCTCCCAGGAAACTCCGTCGGGATTAAGACCGGGAAGGTCTGATGGACACTGCAATTGAACGGCAGACCGCCGCAACTTAAACCTAAGTATCCCATTTATAAATGTTTCAAATTTCCCTGCATTAACGCAGAGGAGAACGGTTGTATGTATGCCTTTTTAAAGAAGTTTATGGAATAAAGCTATATGTTTTTTAAATGGCCAGACTATTCACTGGATAATAGTACACTATATTTCTGTGACAGCTCACTGGGTGAGCTGGGTGGATGTCTCTGGTCGTGACAGTGGCTCTCAGGCTCGGCGCACGCTCTTCAAAACCGCAGGGATGGTGCGGGGTTCTTTTCCCCCAAGGTCCTCTGGTAGCACCACGTGCCCAGAGAAACCAGGCCGTGTTGAAATTAATCTTGGAGACCGTCAACACACAGGTCAAGAGCTGTGGACGGCTTTTCGCAACGAGATCGAGCGCTGGCTGGGTGACAAGAATCTATTGGCCCATGCAATGGTGGTGAGCGATAACGTCGAAATCTCCTGGCCCCCGTTCACATAATCGGTAGGCTGGAGCACATCCCTTTTCCCGTCACATAGTCATGAAACATTGGCGATTCCAGAAATTTCCTAAAGCAATACCCAATACCCCGTTTGAACTGCTTGCTGGAGAAGGCCTCGAGTTCTGAGCTCACTCTCCACCGTTTGCACTGCCTGCTTCTTCCCGCGAATGAGCTTCGTACAGCGTCAGCTCGGTCTCGCCCTCAACCGTCTCATTGTCTACGTGGCAACACCTGGAATTCCACCCTCCAGATGCTCCAGCCGATTGTCGCAGCAGCATCGCCATTACGCAGTACGAAGTGACACATCTGGCCTGACAAGCATCGGTGTGGACCCTCGCGCGGGGCTGTATGAGCCTCCGAGGGTGGACAGGCAGAGGTGAAAGAGCTTGCACCATCCTTGCCAGTTTTTGATTGAAGCAACCCGACAAAATAAGTCATGCGGACAATGCACCTCTTGTCAGCATAGAGCATAAGTGGTGATCTTAGTTTTCTGAACAAGTTTGGTCACTCTAAACACAGGTTTCCACCACGATGGAGGATGGGACCTGCACCATGGATAAGGACACAGAGCTTTCTCTCTGTCGATCCAGAAGGCCAGACCAGTTTTCTCACAACTTATCGTCTTCAATAGTTTGTGGTTCGGGTTTTCCAGGGCTGTGCAAAGTGCGGCCTCAGCTCTCAGGGCATATCATCTGAAGGCAAGTCAAGGGTTGTGTTGAAGCGAGGCGCGAGCACCGGAGGAGGAGGAATGAGTATTTTCTGGACACTCGACGTTAACCCAAGGACGTCCCCTGCCTTTGGAAAGAGGTTGGGCATGAGATTTGAGGCGAGGAGGACCACGATGCACGAAGGATCAATTTCGCTAGTGCCCCGCCTCGTACCCCGAGTTGCTTAGGGAAATTCACATGATCCTCTCCACATGAGTGCATTGGAGGAAGCTCCATTTCCTCCAAACTAACACTAATGGCCATCAAAATCAACAACAGTATCTACTGTTTGCAACCCTCCATCGACCTCACCGTAACAAAGCGAAACTCAGTACTTTCCTCTACCTCACACCCACCACCCCAACATAGAGAGAAAATGCAAGGGAAGAATTTGAGGAGACCGTGGCTTGCATTCTGATCAAGCGGAAACATCTGGTTGCATTCTGCTTCACCTTCTTCATATGTGTCAACGGTTGAACAAGGTCCGCCAACTTAACAAGCAGTGGAGTGCCACATGTATGCAGCAGCAGCAGGCATTGTGCAGAAGCCTAATGGGTAACCTCTGGCAATCCTTATTTATTCACTTCATCAACGCATGTAATGCAGGAACACATACAAACACACAGAGACCAGTTTGTTTAAGATCATGGTGCACGACTATCTGCGTCTCACACACCGATGTTTTTTGCGATATCTTTCCCGAGACCCCCCCGAAAAAAAATCGACTTCTTGGGTATCCAAAATGGTATGAATGGCCAAGCCATAGAGTGTATAGTCCTGCCCAGCAGCCAGCATAATATTCTGAGCGTGAACCTTCATGCACAGCTGGAGTAGTCATTACAGACAAACTCATCCGGCTTGCCCACTGATAATGGGGTCGTTTGATGACTTTCATCAAGATTGAATCAAGACGTGGATCTTTGAAGATCGTTGTGGCCCCACTTGCCTAGCGGTCACCAATTAGATGCCCGGTCTACTTCACATTCCTCTTCAAACAGAAATGTCCTCTTTGAATTTTTACTACTTAATAAAATGATCATTTCTTACTTGCAATTGTTTATCTCAGATTCGCCAAAAGGTAATTTCTGCGCGCTGGTTTTGCGGTGAGGAGACTGAAAAGAAACCAATTGTAACCTCCCCTGGATTCATGAAAAAAACAATTCCATTACTCACTTCGGTAACACACTTCTCATTAAAATTATGATTCGCACTGTGTCACGGCGTTTTGGTGTCATGTGCTGGTGAGAATAACAGCGCTATAATAAGTCCTTATGGTGAGACCTAGCAAATGTGGCTTCTCTTAAGTGGGCATTTTCCCCCCCCTCACAATTTTTTAACATAGCTCCCGCCTGAGACGTCATGTTTTATAATTTTTTGTTCATGCTTGCTTTTAAATACTGCTATACCTACTGTATCCTATTTAAAAATGTGCTTCTAACAGCATTTTGTTCGTCACAATTGTCAACATTGTGAGCCGAACGGTCAACCATCTCAGCCCACACTTCCACGCTTTCACACACTGCTTCAGCATCACTGTTTTACGTTGATCCTGCATCTTAAGGGCTTTTTGCATGTTAATCCAGATGACGGAACGCCAGCCCGGGCTCTCACCAGCACCCACTGTTACTCTGCCCTGCTAGCATATACCTGCGGGACTTCCACTGTTACAGCCTCAACCCAGCCTTAGATAAAGATAACTTTCCTTCAACCCAGCTTGACACGAATGCAGATTTTCAGACAGCCTGCTCTCCGTTAACCTTACTGCGGACATCTGTTCGTTTTGCTCACAGTACAAATGTCCCGTTCAATACAAATGGTGTTCAAAGACGCCTTTTTTCCCGGCACTTTTAATTAAAACTGTGGGTCATAGCAAGGTTTGTAGGTCATGCTGTGTGTAAAGGACAGGATATCAATGTCCCATTTTAAACTAAAATGGTTGTTCAAATACTACTTTCTTCTGGCACTTTCTCTTTAATCGTGGAGGTCATCGCTCGCGGTTTGGGTCATTACCTGCGGTCCAGTACAGGGATCATCTATATTGTCCCGTTCAACCTAAAATGCGAGGTGCGTTCAAAGACTCCTTTTTCTCGGCACTTTTTTAATCTTGGGTCAACCTTACTTAATGGTACATCGCTGCGGTTCCAGGACAGGATATTACAATGTCCAGCTCTTCAACTAAATCGGTGGTTCACAGACTCATTTTTTCCAGGCACACTTTATCTGCTGGGTCAATGTAATTGAGAGGGGTTCATGCTGCCGGACCAGGACAGGGATAGTCAAGTTTCCAGTTCAACTAAAATGGTTTTTCAAAAGACTCCTTTTTCAGCACTTTTTTAATCTGTGGGTCAGACCAGGTTTTAACGGTCATGCTGCGTCCAGGACCGGATAAGTTAATGTCCAGTTCAATTAAAAGGGTGGTTTCACAGACTTGCCTTTTTCCAGAACTTTTTAATCTGTAAGGGTCAAAAAGGTTAAGGTGTCATGGCGCGGTCCAGGACAGCATAGTCACATGTCCAGTTTCAACTAAAATCGTGGTTCAAAGATCCTTGTCTCGGCACTTTTTAATCTGTGGAATCAGACTGTTTACGGTCCATGCCTTCAGTCCAGAGACAGCATTAGTCCAATGTCCAGTTCAATTAATCTAAACAATGTGTCATATATCTCTTTTTTCCAGCACTTTTGGCCCAGGCTCAGAATGGCGTTATCCCTAGTACTGACCTACTAGCAGCCCTGATTATGTCACCTGTCTTTGGGGTTTCTTGTTTGAATACAGCAAAAAAGAAGGCACTCAATAGACTAAATTTTCTCTTATCCTCCACCATTACACCCAGATTATTTCAAAGGGGGGAGGAGCAATGTTTTCAGTTTTAAGTTTCTTGCTATCTGTCTTTTTTCAGAAAGGCTGTTCTTCACCTCCTTTATGCTCACACTTTCTGTTTTGGCTGTTGACAGTTCTAAAGTGGTAAATGACATTTCAGCTCTAGTTACTAAGTTGTGCTTATCAGAGGAACATTGGTGAAGGAGGGGTTTGAAAAATAATGATGACACTGTCCAAGCAGGATGTTAGACTACAAATGTAATCTAAAATTCCTGAATGTACTCGATGTAATGGAATTGTTATTGCGTGGTATGCATGAAATATTTAGTGATTAACATAAAGTATTGTCTGAACAGAGAAAATGAGATTCATTTTCTATATAAAATAGTAGAAATAGAGAGAAAAACCAAGAAGCTGCCATAAACACACTGTTAATTGCTGACTGACTCTTATCTTTTGATGCCAACATACAGATATATGCTCTTCAGACATGACAGGATGACACATTGTTTTTCTTTGCACAGATGGGATTAAAGAGGTTTTCTCACTACAGGGCTATGCAGGCATCTGAGCAGTTTCTCTGGCTTAGATTTTTCAAATACAGGGGTGGTGACCTTATCACGACCCTCCCTGTTTCTGCTCCCTCCCAAATCATCTTCTTCATTCATTGTGAGCAGTGGGAGGGAGTGGATGTCACAGCTCTTCAGACCTCCTGCAGTGGTGAGTTATCAAGCCTGCAGAGCTGTGATAGTCATCTCTCTCCCAGGCTTCACAAGCAATCATTGTCACCAGAACACCTGCATTGGTGTAAAAACAAATCTTCTCATTGTTTAGCAGCACAGGGCTGCGATGATCTAACTCATATCTCTTCCTGTCTATTAAATGTATTTTATGATCAGTACTACCATGTGCAGCTACAGACAATGACAAGTTTTACACACATGTACTTTTGTTCCTGTCCCCCACTTATATTCCAATGGCCCCCTTTTGTCCCTATTACAGCACCTTTCTGCATCCCCTACAATTTCACACGAAATTTATATACATAAATTTGACCCCCCCAAAGAAAATACTTTTATAGGAGCATTGTCTCCCTATGCATTGATGGCATATCGCTAGGGTATGCTATCAATGTCTGATAGTTGCGGGTCTGGGACCCACACTTATTTCCTAAAAGAGCTCTGGCACCTCTCCATATCACCACCAGATACTGATTAAATATTATCACTAAGAGACACATGCAGCTCGAATTGCGATTTCTAACGAAGTGGAATTCGTTTAGAATTTCAGGAAAACTTCTGGTTTCTGAACGAAGGTCGAACTTAGGTTACAATCGGGTGACAACGAAGTGTAGCTTTTCATTGATAAAATGGCTGCGCGATCACATGGCGTTACATGGGAGCAAAGACCCCTGGGAGGAAGAAGGGCAAGCTGCCTGACATGTGCAGAGATGAAGCCAATCAGAGACTTGGCGGGATTCTGTTGACGTCACCACGCACTACAAACAGTCCTGCTCGACGCTGGGAGCTCTCACACTCTCTCACTGTACTGATCAGGGAAGGTGCGCTGCGCTGATAGCTCCTTACTGAAAGAACTGATTTTTTATAACAGCGATTTTTGTGGGTGGTTTCAGCTTGTCTCAGAGACTGCTTCTCTTAGCGATCTATTTCTGTATTTTTTTGGGGTATTTGAAATCTGAAATCCATTGGCGTCCGACTGCAGCGGCATAACATTTAAATCCCTATCTGCTTCACAAGCACATGACTTCCAGGAGGAATCTAACCGTCAGAGCGTTTTACAATACAAATACCACTTCATTTTATGCTCTGCTCAATTCGTTGGCGCAATTTACATCCAGGGTTAATTAGCGTTGTTTTTGCGCAGCTGTGGTGACTCCAAGAATACCCGTCCACTTTCACCGTCCAAAATATATACATTTTCCTGTAGCCTAATTCACAAGCAAAGGTTAATTACAATTTTATCTCCTTGTTGTGTAGCGTAAAACCGGCATTGTAACACCACGCTACAAAGCTAGTAGTTTGTGTGTCTCAATTCTTTGGCGAGCAATTTACATCCAGCGGGTTAATTAAGCGTTGTTTTTCCATCTGTGTGATCTCCAAGAACCCGTCCATTTTCCACCCGCCAAAAAGATATACATTTTTCCTGTAGCTACTTCACAAAGCGAAAGTTAATTACAAATTTAATCTCTTGTTGTGTAGCGTAAAAAACACGGCATTTTAACTCACGCTACAAAGTCTATGTAGTTTGTGGTGTCTCAATTCTTTGTGACGCAATATTTACATCCTGAGGGTTAATTACAGCCGTGTTTTTCAGCTGTGGTGACTCCCAAGAACCGGTGATTTTTCAACCGCCAAAAATATATACTTTTCCTGTTATCCTGAATTCCCAAGCAAAGGTTTAAATTACAATTAATATCCCCTTGTAGTGGTAGACGGTAAAAAACAACGGCATTGTAACAGCTCAAAGCTCAGTAGTTCTGGTAGTAGGCTCAATTATCTTTTGGCGCAATTTTACATCCTAGGGGTTATTAAGCGTTGTTTTTGCAGCTGTGGTGACTCCAAGAAACCGGTCATTTTCACCGAGCCAAAATACTATACCCATTTTTCCTGAAGCCTAATTCACAAGCGAAAGTGTTAATTTACAATTTTCCTCTCTCGTTGTGTCGCGTAAAAAACGACCTACAGCATTGTAGGACACGCTACAAAGCTAGTAGTTAGTGGGTGGCTCAATTCTTTGCGCAATTTACATCCAGGGGTTAATTAAATCGTTGTTTTTCAGCTTGTTGGTGACTCCCAAGCAAACCGTCATTTTACACCGCCAAAATATATACATTTTTCCTGTAGCCTAATTTCCACAACGCAAAAAGGTTAAGTACACATCTTTACATGCTCTTGTTTGTGTAGTGAAAAAAACCGGCAATTGTAAACCACGCTACACAAAGCAGTAGTTTTGTGGTGGCTCAATTCTTTAGAACGCCAATTTACATCCAGGTGTTACAATTAAGCGTTGTTTTTCAGCTGTGTGACTCCAAGAAACGCGTCATTCTTCAGACCGCGCCAAAATATTAACATTTTTCCTGCAGCCTAACATTCACAAAAAGCAAAGGTTAATTACAATTTTCTACTCTTGTTGTGTTAGCGTAAAAACAACACGGCAATTGTAACAATCAAAAAAGCTAGTAGTTTGTTAGTGGCTCAATCTATCTTTGGCTGCATTTACATATCCAGGGGTATATTAAGCGTTGTTTATCAGCTGTGTGACTCCAAGAAAACCGTCATATTTCAACCGCCAAAAATATATACATTTTTCCTAAGCCTAACTTCACTAAGCAAAGGTTAATTACAACTTTATCTCTTTGTTGTGTAGCGAAAAAACATTGCATTGCGTAACACACAGACTCCCAGAAAGCGTAGTAGTTTGTGTGGTGGCTCATATTCCTTTGGCGCAATTTAACTTCCAAGGTTAAATTTTTTTAAGCATTTCTTATTTCAGCTGTGGTGACTCCAATAAAACCAACATTTTCACCGCCAAAAAAATATAACATTATTCCTGTAGCCTAATTCACAAGCAAAAGAGTTACATTACAAATTTCATCTCTTGTGTATACAGCGTAAAAAACAACGGCAGATGTAACAACGCAACAAGCTGAATAAGTCTTGATGGTGGAGCACAATTCTTTGCGCAATTTAAAACCAGGGTTAATTAAGCGTTATTTTTCACTGGGTGACTCCAAGACACCCGTCAATCTTTTCACACCCCAAAATAATATACATTTTTAGCCTGTAGCCAAGTTCACATCCAAAGTCTAAGTTACAATTTTTATCTCTTGTTGTGTAGCGGTAAACAAATAGACGCCATGTAAGTAAACACGCCTACAAAACCTACGTACAGTTTGTGTGGCTCAATACTTTGGCGCAATTTATCATCCGAAGGGTTAACAAAGATACTTAGTGACAGTTGCACTCACTTAAAGAAACTTTCTTTCTTCAACTCGCCACTGAAGAAATTCTGTCAGCATAATTCATATCCGAAGGTTATATAAGCCTATACATTCAGTAAAAATACTCAGAGTTTTTAAACGGCACCATCTACAAGCAATTTTCTCCTGGCCATTTGTGCATCGCAATATGAATATCCAATGGTTACCCAACTGTGTTACTGAGAGGGTTCATTATGGAGTCAAATACAGGGTGTATAACGTTATCATATACAGATATCTTCATCAAACAAGTGAGTCTTTACATTTAGAACAAACCAGTATTCAGACAGAGAGAGTGCCAGGCTCTGCACCTGCGAGTGCAGTGGCACAATCAATCCCTGGAATAACACGGCCCAGGTTCGCAGCACAGCAATGGCGGTACGATCGCAGCAATGGTCACGTCACGGTTGATAGCCGAAACCTGCCGGTGTCAGTCTAGCGGCCGTTTGTGTTGTCAGGCAACCCAAGGGTTCTTGCACTTGGTTAACTAGTGTCCATTTGATCCACTTCCTCCAGATGACAACTGACAACCCCAGCCAAAGAGTCGGTGGGAACGTCAGACACAATCCAAATGGTGCATGTGGACCCGGGAGCAGGGTCAGGCGGAACACTCACCTTCCTCCAGAGCCGCCTCTGTGCCCCACTACCGGTTCCTCAGCCACTCAGCATCTACTGATACTTTGAACAAATTGATGCACAATTTTTAGCGATGAACAATTTCGAGGAGGGCGAGTGAGCAGCTACTTGGCAGCGAAAGAACTGGGCCAAATCCCCTGCTTTCTTGCGCAGCAGTGCGGCACAAGTAATAGATGTGGAGAGTGGCATGGTGAAGGGTCATGTTGTGATGTGTTCAGCCTCGCAAACTCAAGAACCGTTGGATGAGGACAAGCCGGACGATGAAACACAAATAGATGATAGATGTAGCCTACCCCGCACTTGTTTAGCCAGGTCGTTCAGCAGGATTTCAGCCGCTGCGAGTCGGGAGCCAGCGGCTCACGGGGTAAAAAACCCCGCTTCGCAGGTCCAATAAAACAGTAAGCGGCAATGGCTCAGCGAGGTTCAGCGCGGAGCGATCGGCGTAAATCACCTACTCCTCACGGTGTGGCAGTTCTTTGCGCTAAGCACACCGGGCGGAGTGGGGCCCAATTATGGGTATATGTATAAAAAAAAAAAAAAAAAAAGATGAAATATGTTGGGCAGAAGTGAAGCGGGTGCCCAAGTAGCTATACCATTTGGCACCACGGCCCCTCGTCAACACATGCAGCTCACCATCCGGTGGCCTGGGAGAAACGAGGGGCTCAGATGTGTGCGCGCTCCATGCCCAGCCGCCACAGCGCATCAGCAGGGGCCAGTGGGCACGCAAGCCATAGCCCGCCGAGTCAAGGCTATCAACCACCTCTGCAGAAGGGAGCTGTTTCTCTTTGACATCATCTCCGGCCAATGCTCCTCCTCGCTATTCATAAGGTGAGTACGACATTCGTTCAGCGAAGACGATAGCAAACACCAACATCATGCATCCAACATCCTAAGTGCAGCAGCTGACCGTGCTCCGTCCAAGTTCTTGGTAACTGCGCGCAGTCCCTCCCTTTCCAAATTGTGGACCTCTTGCACCATTCAGAGAACTAATGCTTTGTCCCGAGCCGAGATGGAGATTGCCAAGCCGTAATTACTATTTCCAAAAAGGCATACCAAAAAAATTTCATAAATATGTAAAACAAAAATTGGGCCAGTCCTTGAGCTTATCGTTTTTTTCCAAGGTGCTGGCACGGGGACTCTGGAGCTGTAACTAGGTCAGGGCCACTACATGTCCTTTACGGCCCAGGGTAAAAAGTGCTTCCTGCCCAGGCCACCAACAACTTGGACGGAGACGCTTTTCTCCTCCACTTGTCAAAACTGCGCTCCTCCCAAATGCCCCGCCTCCTCCTCCTCCACCACCACCACCATCCAGCCTCCACAATAGCTCCATCATACCACATGTGTAGGGACACTTGTCACGCATTTTACCCCCCGGGTTTCCCCTCGCGAACAAGTCACACAGGGGAGGAACTGCTCCGCGTCAGCACAAGAAATCGATTGTGGCTTTCCCCCGGCCAACGCAAATGGGAACCCGGGGGTGACGGAAAAGGGGGGTAACATGGTGTCCCGCGCTGAAAACCCGGGAGGGATGGCCATGCCCCTGCATGGGCACGGAAAAACTGGTTGTGAAAAGGTTCCTAAAAGTCTTCCAAGATCTTTCAAAGATTCAAAAAAAGGCCAGGAAACTGTGCAGCCTTTATCCTTTCGTACAAACCCGGGAACACCCTTCTGGGTTGCACCCAAAGGGCCTCCCCCAACACACTCTGATATGCGATGTTTCCACCCTTGAATTCCGCCTGCCATGTTGGACCGACTGATGAACAAAAAAAGGCCATTAACGATTTTTTTATGATCCAGGCGACAGGGGTTCCCCTGGTAACTTTTTATGCAGCCAGTGGCACCTTTTCGTGACCCTCCCTTTTTTAAGCCATTCGAGGGGGCCACATTATTTGTCATCGCCAGGACTCGGGGTGAATAACGTCATTCCACCCGCTTCATGTCCTGACAGATGCTGAAAAAACTGTCTGGGGAGGGGACTGGAGATTTGGGGGACTACATTCGCGCACATGGGCCCGGGACTGAAATGGAGGAGGAGGGGGAGGACATTGAGCGAAGCATTGTCTTGTAATGAGTGGATTTTTTTACCCAGGTGACAACAGAGGAGGGGGCAGGAGCACTGGAGGGAGGTAGATGAGATGAGGGAAAAAGGCAGATGACCCGCAAGCACCGTGGAAAAATACAGTGGGGAAAGGAGGCAGGACCCCCCCGGAGTCACTTGTGCAGATGCCCGCACATGCTGATTTCCTGGCTAGTACACCAAAAGTCACATCCGCCAGAGGATGACTTCTGGCTCTCCACCCCATTTGGGCCCTCGCTACCGGTCCAAAATGGGAGCCTTTTTTCCCAGCTATTGAGAGGGAGGACAAACTTAAATACATAGGGAAATCCTCCGTAGTTCAGTTGGCCGCTGCCTATGTGCGGCATCGTCCCCCCTCTGACAGTTCTGACCGGGGTTCTTCAGCGCTCACGTACTACTGCCGCGGCTGCTGGGGGAAGATGGGGGGGGGTCGGAGCAGGCCCAGCTCCATCAGCAGCAACCTAAGTCTGGAGTCACTGATGAGCAGCTTCCTTCACCCGCCTAGTGAGGAAGGGTAGTCGCCAGCAGCAGCAGCAGGACTTGGGGGAGCCCCCGAACCAAAGGTGGTGGCCTACTTGGACAGCACTCTGCACCCCATTTAGAAGATCCCTGGACTACTGGGCAGCCAAACTGGATGTGTGGCCGCAACTTGCCGAGATTGCAGTGGAGAAGCTGTCCTGCCTGGCCAGTAGTGTGGCATCAGATCGGGTCTTCAGTGCAGCGGGGGCCAATCGTTACCCCACGGAGAACCGGCTTGTCCACGGGAAATGTGGAACGACTGACCTTTGTCAAGATAAATCAGGCGTGGATCGGCCAGGATTTCCACACACCAATGCCTTAGGCGTCAGTCTGGGTTCAAACTACCTTTCCTCAGCACCCTTTTTTGATGCCGCCACCGCCTGAATGCCAAAATCTGCTGACATTTCCCCATCTGCCTACCACCATCTTTTCCACGGGACTATATTGCACCCACCTCAACACTCTGTCATTTTGCCACTATATGACCTCATGCTGCTCCTGCTGTTGCTGGTGCCATGACATCCGTACTGTGTCACTGTGCCACTGCCTGACCTCATGCTGTGGCTCCTGCCCCGTCACCTCAACTCTCGGTCATTGTGCCACTCTGTGGCCTACTCCATTTTTGACACCTCCAGACTGTCATTGTGCCACTGTCTGACCTCATGCTGTTGCTGTGGCTGCTGCCGTGACCTCCACACTGTGTCATTGTGCCACTGGCTGACCTCATGCGGCTGCTACCGTGACCTCCACTCTCTGTCATATTGCCACTCTGTGGCCTACTCCAGTTTTTTCCACCTCCAGAATGTATTGTGCCACTGCCTGACCTTTATGCTGCTGTACCGTGACCTCCACACTGTGTTATTGTGCCACTCTGTGGCCTGCTACTGTTTTGCCACCTCCAGAATTTCATTGTGCCACTGCCTGACCTCATGCTGCTGCCGCCGTGGCCTCCACTCTCAGTCATTGTGCCACTCTGTGGCCTCCTCCTGTTTTGCCACCTCCAGAATGTCATTGTGCCACTGTCTGACCTCATGCTGCTGCTGTGGCTGCTGCCGTGACCTCCACACTGTGTCATTGTGCCACTGTCTGACCTCATGCTGCTGCTGCCGTGCCCTCCACTCTCTGTCATTGTGCCACTCTGTGGCCTACACCTGTTTTGCCACCTCCAGAATGTCAATGTGCCACTGTCTGACCTCATGCTGCTGCTGTGGCTGCTGCCGTGACCTCCACACTGTTTCATTGTGCCCATGTCTGACCTCATGCTGCTGCTGCCGTGCCCTCCACTCTCTGTCATTGTGCCACTCTGTGGCCTACTCCAGTTTTTGCCACCTCCAGAATGTGATTGTGCCACTGCCTGACATCATGCTGCTGCTACCGTGACCTCCACACTGTGTTTTTGTGCAACTCTGTGGCCTGCTACTGTTTTGCCACCTCCAGAATGTCATTGTGCCACTGCCTGACCTCATGCTGCTGCCGCCGTGACCTCCACTCTCAGTCATTGTGCCACTCTGTGGCCTCCTCCTGTTTTGCCACCTCCAGAATGTCATTGTGCCACTGTCTGACCTCATGCTGCTGTGGCTGCCGCCGTCACCTCCACACTCTGTCACTAATGTTGCCACCTGAGCTCTCAGCTTCTTTTTTTCCAGCTTTCGCTGGCATGACTTTATCAGGCTACATTCCCGCTTGAGTTTTTGGGTCAGTTTTGCCCTCTTAAGTGCCCAGGGAATTTTATAGTGAAGCGATTCTAAAAGCGGCGGCAGTCATGTGCGTGTCATACTAAAACACAACATTGTATGAAGACCAAACCAAGCTCCTTCTGCATATTTAAGTATGGCAAAATGTTCTACAGCACCCTGCAGGCTCTGTGCAGCCTGGAAATAGCTGTTTTTTTATCGCGATTCGTGCTGAATAATTCGGACCGAAACAAATTTTGTCAGAAAATTTGGCGAAGTGACCAAATCGAATTTTTTAGAAATTCGCCCATCTCTAATTATCCCCATGCCATAATCACGTATCACTACTGCATGCATATTAAACATCAATATACTTGCTACCCGTCAGTGACTAGCTCCTACAAAGAAAAGTAACTGCAGAATAGCATGTATCACTACCACATGGTGAATAAAAATTACAACCATGCCATAACCACGTATCACTGCAACATGTGTATTAAAAGTCTATTGACGTTTAATATGCATGAGGTGGTGGCACATGGTTATGGCATGCTGGTATTATGCAGTCACTATGTGGTGGTGATGCATATTAAAGTCAATACACCTGTGATCTGTCAATGAATGGCCCCTACAAATAAAGTGACTGCAGAATATTATCCATATAACCACAATCAGGGGCATAACTAGAGATGCCTGGGCCCCATAGCAAATTTTTGGATGGGGCCCCCTCTCCGCCAACAAACATTTATGTGCACAGAGGCTGCCTCCCCTCTCCAGCAAATCCCCCCTCCCTTCTGGAGCTCATAATACAGTTATAATGACTGCACTTCTCCCCCACATTAACCCCTACCACTGGTACAGTCACTGGGCAGTCTGCAGCAACAAAGTGACAGTTCTTTGCTGGCTGCCTGTGGATGTATGCCTCATCAATCACCATCCCTCTCCTTCTATATGTCTTATACCTGGGACAGTGAGCAGAAGAGCAGTAAGCAATGTAGTTTCTCCCTGTTCTGTCCGCAGTTCTTCTTTCAGTGTCTCTGCCGGACGGTTGAGGAGATGGGCCCGTACTGAGCAGGAGCTGTGACATTTGTTAATTGTGGGACAGCAGCTCCCAAGCCCTCTCTGTCCGGAATCTTCAGTGTTTGTGAGTGAGACTGGCAGCACCTTATCACAGGGCCCGTCGGCAGTGAACATTAGTTACATTCATTGCCAGCAGGGCTCAGGGACAGAACTACCAGGCTAGCAGATGAAGTTGCAGGTGCTACGGGCCCCCTAAGGATGTGGGCCCATAGCAGCTGCTATGTCTGCTACCCCGGTAGTTCCACCCCTGACCACAACACCATAACCACATATCAATACCACATGGATATTAAAAGTTTATACCTGTTAGTGAATAGCCCCACAAATAAAAGTTACTACACAATATCACCATGCCACTATATAGTGACAGAATAATACCGGTATGCCATAACCACCTTGCACCACATGCATATTAAATGTCAATATATCTGCTACCCATCATGAATAGCTCCTATAAACCAATATTACCAAAATCTCATAACCATTCTCTCTCTCTCTTTTTCTCTGTGTTTTTCTCTTTCGCTCTGTCCTACCTACCTGTCTATCTATCTGTGCCTCCCTAATATGATCCTGATTATACACAGCCAGTGTCACATACATAACAGCCCTATAATTTGTACGTAGGCACACAACCCTGCACAGAACACATATATCTAAGATGCACATGGGCACAAAAATGCATTGAATTCCAAAACTGATGAGACCAGGAAAGCACTGGGACTTTGTGACACCTGACATGATGAAATGTGAGAAATGCCTAATAGTGTGTTATATGGGTGGGGGAGTGAATCTAACAGTTAAATAGACTCAGTATTTGTCCATATTCCACACATCAGAGCTGTTACTGGTAGAGGAGCAGAGGCAGCCTGATTCACACAGCTCGGAGTGAGTGAGAGTAAGACAAAGAGAACAGAGACCCATAGAGGTGACAGATTACTCAGACTGCCAGCATCCAGCACAGAGAGAGCATGGAAGCCAATCACAGCACAGAGGGCATGTCTTGACCGAGGTTAAACTAAATGCAGGAAGCCTATCACAGCACAGGGGGCATGGCCCGACCCCATACTGAAGAAATAGCTCTAGACATGCACAAATTAGGTAACAGCTGCTAAACTAAATGATTTGCCTAATGCAAGCCAGTTGCAAAATTACTTTTTTTTAACTTATTTTTACTGTCCACATCATTACAGATATGATCTTTGTAGTGAGAAAACCCCTTTAAAGTTTTTATCTTTAAGAAAGATAAAAGATACAGGGAAGCAAGTTTCTTTCTGTTAATAAGACACAGCAGGGAGGGATGTCACCAGGGAGGTGGTTGGAAGTCTTTGAAATAATGCAAAATCGGAACAGCAATGTATTTGGTAACAATGTTGATTTACCTGTGCCTACATGTTTAAAGCTAAGATCTGAAGCTAAGATCTTAGATGGGAATATCTCTTTAGCCCATTAATGATGCAGGACTCATCGAATTTGTGGTAGTCATTTTTTTCTCTCCTCTTTATGAGAGCCATAACTTTTTTTTTATTTTTTTATCAACAAAGTCAGATAAGAGCATGTTTTTTGAAGGATAGGATGTACTTTTTAATGGTGCCATTGACTGTACTATATAATGTACTGGGAAACTCCCAAAAAAATCTTTGTGATATGGAATAGTGTTGAGCGATTATGTTGACCATCGCCATCGGTCGATGGTCGATAGTCGACCCTCATCGACAAGATAGTCGATAGTGAGCAGTCGATTATGAGCGATGACCATTAAAGTCGATGGGAGAGCAGCAACACCTTCATTCTTACACCCAAACAGGGGTGGGGAAGCTGGAATTAACATCCACAAACAGTCAAATGGATACGTGCTTACATCTTAAGGGAACACATCAGGTTATAAAGCCACAGAAAAAAAAACACACAACATTCCTATCCCTGTCTTGTACCACAGCAAAGACCCTTAAACCTACATCACCCACAAATTAAAAAGTGCCAGAAGGGCAGTATGATTTGAACCATTTATCTTACTTGAACTGGACATTGAATATCCCTGTCCTGGAAGCAGCATGAGCCCCAAACCTGCATGACCCCAGATTTAAAAGTGCCCCGGGAAAAAAGGGGTCTTTCAACCCCCATTTTAGGTTCACTGGGACATTGACTATACCTGTCCTGGGCCACAGCATGCGCCCCAAAACTGCATGACCCCAGATTAAAAAGTGCCGGAAAAAGGAGTCTTTCATTCACCATTTTAGTTGAACTGGACATTGACTATATCTGTCCTGTACCGCAGAATGACCATTAAACCAGTCTGACCCACATATTCAAAAGTGACGGGAAAAGGAGTCTTTCAACCACCATTTTAGTTTCACTGGACATTGACTATACCTCTCCTGGTCCACAGCATGAGACACAAACCTGCATGACCCCAGATTAAAAAGTGCTGGAAAAAGGAGTCTTTCAACCACCATTTTAGTTTCACTGTACTATGACTATACCTATCCAGGGCCAAAGCATGAGCCCCAAACCTGCATGACCCCCAGATTAAAAAGTGCCGGAAAATGGAGTCTTTCAACCACAATTTTAGTTGAACTGGAAATTGACTATATCTTTTCCTGTACCGCTGAATGACCATTAAACCTGTCTGACCCACAGATTCAAAAGTGCCGGGAAAAGGAGTCTTTCAACCACCCTTTTTTGTTTCACTGGACATATACTGTCCCTGTCCTGGGTACTCTTGCCCCTTTCCGTATGAGAGCTTCACTTGGAAATCTGGTGGTTAACGCTCCTGTTCCACCCAGGTGCCTTTTTCTTGGGAAATTTCTTTTCTTATTTTACTCAACATGCTGGAGGAAATTGTCTCTGTACTTTGTTCTTGTCCATGCTCCATACTCCATGTCTCTGAAAAACCCTACATCTGGTCAAGTTTTCTGTACCTCCCTTGTACAATTCAGAGGTTTTTTTTTTTAAACAGCTATTTTGTACATGCAAGTTTTTTAGTATTTTAATTCTATAAAAAAAATTTTTTAAAAATAGGAGGGATCCCACCATGTCTTTGTTTCTTTTTTTAATTGTTTTAAAATTTTGGGTTGTCTCAAACGGGGATTGATAGCTTTTTAAAAGATCTTGCAAAAACAAGTCATTTTGCAATATTTTGTCCTTTAAACAGTGCCCCTACCTTTTTCCTGTTTTGCCCGACCTTCCCCCTTGAGCCCTTTTTGAAAAATTGTAAAGGGAAACAAATGTTTTTTTTGGGAAAAACCCATTTTTTTTTAATGGACCTGAAAGTATAGCTGCATTTCAAACCCAAAAATCCCCCCAAAAATTCAAAGCATGCCCCTTGAGGCCCCCCCCTTTTGGACTTTTGTGAAAAAACTTTGGGTCTGTTAGAAACAACATTTTTTTAAAATTTTGGGGCCCTTGTTTAAGTGTTTTTAAAAAGCAAAATCCCCCAAAAAAATTCAAAGCAGGGACCCTTGGGGCCAAACTTTAAAAACAATTGGGGAAGAACAAATTTTTCTGTTAAAAAACCAACATTTTTTTTTTTTAAAAGGACCTGTTTTTAAAGCGGGCTTTTAAAAGAAAAATCCCCCAAAAATTCAAAGCTTGACCCTTGAAGCCCCCTTTGGAAAAATTGTAAAAAGAACAAATGTCGGGTTAGAAAAAAAAAATTTTTTTTAATAATGGGGCCTGTGGGAAATTGCTGCTTTTTAAAAGCATTTATGGCCCCAAAAAAATTATAAAAAAGGTTTTCCCCAGCCCTATTAAAAATTGAAAGGGAAAAATTGCCACTTAGAACCCACATTTCTGTTAAAAGGGGGACCATGATTTTTGCTTATTCAAGCTACATGACCCAAAAAAAATTAAAAAATATGATTCTCACCCCATTTTAAAAAAATTGGGGGAAGGGGAGGGAAAATCCCAACTTAAACCCCACATTTCTGTTCCAAGGGCCCAATGATTATTGCTGTATCTCAAAGCTACAGGGCCCCCAAAAAATTTAAATATGACTTCTCACCCAAATATTAAAATTTGTGAGGGAGAAATGCCCCTTAAAAGAAAACATTTTTTTCCCAAAGGACCAAATTATAGCTTTATCTCCAGAAACTGACTAAAAAACCTTTGGGAAAATGCGAAAAACTTTAAAGATAAAGTGAGTAAATGGAATAGGGGTTTTGTATGAAACCTTGTGTCTTTTACAGTTGGGCCCCAAAAAAAACCCAGCAAAATAAAACTGTTGGGAAAAAAGAAAAAAAATTGCAGTAAGAAATGATCTTTTTAAAAAAAAATTTTTCCCAAGAGGACAATTTCTGTTTGAAGGGGGAATTTTAAGTGGGACCGGCAACTAATCGGTGCCCTCGGAAAATTGGGGCCACAACATCTCGAGACCCATCCCTTTGATTCATCTTGATGAAAGTAAAACGTTTCCACATTATTTTTGGAAAAAACCCGGATGCGTTTGTGTGTAATGATCCTCCGCGGGTGGAAGGTCCGCCCCAGATTTTGCGCTGGCTGTGGGCAGGAAAAACACCTCTTGGCGTGACGGGGGGCCAGCTCGGGCCATTCGGCCCCTTTTTTGGATACCCAAAAGGGGTTTTTGGGCCCGGGAAACACATAAAAAAAACATCGGTGTTGAGACGAGTTTAGTGTGCCCCTTGATTTAAAGGGCTTTTTTTCTCTTTTTTGTTGGATGGGGCCCCTGCATTGGGAATGCTTTGGGTTTTAAAGGGGGAAAAACAAAGTTTGGGCCAGGGGGTCCCCCCCCTTTTAGGCTTCTCCCCACTTTGCCTGCTGCTGCTGCTGCCGCTACGCCTATTTGGGGATTTAAAAACCGGGTGCCCAGTCGTGATTTTGTTCCCCCGTGACATTTGGGGAAGTGAAGGGGCGAAAACAGTTGTCTCAGTTGTTCAATCAGCAAGGTCCCCATTTCCTGCTTTTTTACTCTCTATTTGGGTGGGGGGAAAGGGAAAAAGTGCTGAGTTTTGTTTTTTTTTTTTTTTAGGGGTCCGGGGGGGTGGCCCCCCAGAAAATGTTGTTCATTTTGAGGGGCCTTAATGCAAAGGTTCATTTTGGGAGGAAATGGGCACCAAGAACTCATGTGGGGGGATGGACCCTTGTTTCCCCCAAAAGCTCGGGGGGTTTCAAGGGGCACTGAAATGTTTCTTCTCACCTTCCTCCCCACCTCAAATTCGGCCAACCCCCTTTCCCAAGGGGGGGGACGTCGGTAACATCGGTGTCTGGGGAAAAACTCTTTCCTTTCCTCCCCCGTTTGCCTCCGGAAAGCTTAAAACACACCCCTTGACTTCCCTGAGTGTCCCAACCCTTTGGAGCTGAGGGCCACCTTGACTAGTTTGGCCCCACGAACCACTCCCTTAAATAAAGGGGGGAACCGATAAAATTTTTAAAAACTGTCGGGCCTTGTGGTTTGGGACGGGAAAAGGGGGATCCTTTGGTCCGTTTTCCCTTTTTGCCCGTTTTCCTTTTCCCCCCCATCGCTGGCGGGACTGTTTTTCCCAGGTGTCCAAGATGTTCCAAAATTTAAAGGGATCCCCAAAATGCTCATGTTGCCCAAGGGGGAAATTGTGCATGACCATTTTGGTGGCTTCTTAAAAAAACGGGCCCAAGGATGGTGCAGGGGCTTTTTCCACCTCCCTTTCCCCACTTCGGTGTTTCAAAAACCCAAGGCCCCGCCCCGTCCCTGGTCAGGCCATGGAAAGTTCGTTACTGTGAAATTGGCATTGGGGTGCTCCCAAAATTCGTGGGGGCATGTGGAGGGGGGGAATTTTCCAGGGTTTTGGGCCAGTCAACAATGGGGGAGGGTTTAAAACGGGGGGGCCCGGGAGCTGACCGCAACGCAGCCGGGGGAAACGAAGGGGTGCGAACGGGGGAAGTGGCCAATCAGACCTGACCCTTTTTCTGCGGGAAAAATCCAGAGGGTCGTCTTTGTTTTTTTCTGGACGAAAAGGGTTATAAAAAGTGCCAGGCAAGGAATGTGCCCCGGGCCTACCGCCCAAAAAGGGGGCCGAAGTTTTGGGCCCCGTTACCCGCCCCCCACCTTCCCTGGCCCAAAAGGTTTTTTGTCACCCAGCCAGTGCTCGGTCTCGTTTTTAGACCCCGGGTTCCCAGCTTGCCCTTTGTGTTGGACGGTTCCAAGGCAGATTAAATTTTTAACACGGCCCCGGGGGTCTCTGGGCACGTGATGCCACCCGAGGACCTTGGGGGAAAGGCCCCGCACCATCCCCGCGGTTTTTAAAAGGGCCCTGCGCCCGAAGGGCCCGGGGAGCCCGTCACCCCCCGAGGGGCATCCACCCCGTCCCCCCAGTAGCTGTCACGGGGATTTTAGAGGCCCTTTGGCCTTTCTTATTTGTCCATGTGTCGGTGGTGAGATGGACTTTTGGGGCAAATGCAGACAACGCTTGAAAATTTTTGGGTGCCCCGTTGGGGTGGCCCAAAGGGAGAGAGGCTTTTCTGGCAAAGAAATGCCCGCTCGACATCTGGTATTGGGGGCAGACGGGGCCATGGGGCGTGGGGCCGGGGGAAACCCCTTTTTGTCCCAACCCGACGGAAAAAACAAATTTCAAGGCCAAAAAACCTGACAATGCCGACATTCAGGCTTTTGGGGTTTTTTGGGGTGGTTTTGGGGTTAAAAATGTTTCTTCTGCTCCAAACCTGGAAGACGAAAAGGGGGGCTAGATGGTCGCTGTTTTTGGGGTGCCCGGGGGTCAAAAAATGGGGGGAAGGGGGAAAGGGGAGGAAAGGGTTTTTGGGGGTGCTGGTGGTACTCGGGCGGGGGGGAGGTGAAGCGGAAAGGGTGAAAACCCCGATCATGACTTTGAGAGAACCATTTGGGGAGCAGGGGAACGCTTTGGGGGTGGCGGAAGGGGGAGGAGGCGGAGGCAGAAGGGGGTGGGGGCAATGGTTTTGGGGGGGCCCGGCGTAGGGTTTGGGTTTTTTGGCCCAAATGTTCCCCCCAAATTTTAAATCATGCATTTTTCTGCTGTGGGTAGGGCATGTTTGGGGGTGGTTAAACCCCTTAAGGTTTTTTGGCCCCCTTCTTTTGCGTTTTTCGGGCAAAGGGGGCATATGACATCGCTGGGGTTTAAAAGAGGGGTTGGTCCCAAAAAAGGCCCAGGCTTGAGAGGTCCTGGACCTTTTTTGGGGCGGCGTTTAAACGAGGAGCGGGGTTTGGGCTGACCGTGGCGGGGGAATCATTTTCAAACGGATTTTTGCGGGGCCCCCTCCCCTTTTTTTTGGTGGGACCCGTAAATTTACACCCACCCCCCGGGTTTTTTTTCCCCCCGGGCCACTGATGAAGCGCTTTGCCAAACAAATTCTGCGGAAAAAAGGGCCAGGGGTGGGTCCCCCAATGGGCGTTTTAATTTTATCATCATTTAACACAGGTGACTTGGTCGGTCCCCCGACTTTCTGCATCCAGAAGCTGCGGGCTAAAAGCAAAGGGGCCCCTGAAGGCGTTTTCCGACCGGGCCCGGGGATTTTTGCCGATTGACCCGGGTTCCTTCCCCCCTCCTTTACGGCTTAGTAAAATGGGCGGTCAAGGGAGACTAAATAAACCCCCTTGATCTTTTAACATGCTTTTTGCCCCAAACCCCATTTTTTTCTCAAAGAGGCCGCAGGGCAATGGATTATCCCAGTGGGGGGGTTTAAAGAGTTGAAAAATTTTGGGGTTTCTTTTGTTTGGGGGGATGCTGATGATTTCTATGGGAAAACTTTGTGGGTGACCCGCGGGGGGACGGGGGGTAAGGGCTGCTAGATGCAGGTTGCCCTTAACCCCCTGAAAAGGAAAAGATTTTTTTGGGACGATGTTCGGTTTCTTAGATTAAAAGGGCCTGCCCCAGCGATGAAGGCCCGACGGGGCCCGCAAATGAGATCCGCTGGCTGCGTGTTGTCGCCAGCCCTGGAAGGAGGGACCTTCCCCTTTGTACATTACCTCCCTGTGTAACCCCCCCCTTTGTCGCTTACCCCTGCATTTTGCTTCCCGTTCCCGAAATATACAAATTTTAGAAGGGTATGGGAAAAAGTTTTGGAAAAAATCTCTTATTAATAGATGGGAAAACACAGTATTTCAAAAACCCCCTTTAAACAAAACCAAATTTTCTGGAAATTTTAAATTTAAAATGCAAAGGGGTCTATCAAAAAAAATCTGGGCTGGGGAAAAAATCCCAAAAAAAAAACGTATTTTGTTTTGTTTTTTGGGATAATAAAAAGGGTTTTTTTTCACCTTTCAAATTCCCCTGTGGTGGGAATTTTAGAATTGCTGTTTTAATTTTTGGGGATTTCTGCGTTTAATTTAAAAAATGTGGGGGGTGCAAAAAAATCAAAAAAAAACGTAACTGTTTGTTTTGTTGATACACGGGATTTTTTGCACATTTCAATTCCCTGTGGTTTAAAAATAGGGATTTTGTTTTAAAAATTTAGTTTGGGTGCTCCAAATGGGGAAAAATTTCCCGGGGGGCGCAAAAATCAAAAAAAAAACGTAATGTTTTGTTTTGTTTGAACGGTATTTTTGGCAAACAAAAAAAACCTGTGCTGACTTCAAGGTTGGTGTATTGTAAAATTTAAAAAGCAAAGGTTTGGTTAAAATCAAAAAGTAAAGGTGTAATGGGTAAAATTAAAAATAACACATTTGAAAAAGTATTTTTGATAATTAAAAATTTGGGGGTTTTGCCCTAACAAAGAGACCTGAGTTTCTAGAAATGATGTGTATCCCAAAATAAGTTAGGTGCCCCAAAATCCCGGAATTTTTCAATAGCAAACTGTTAATAATAAAGATATTCCACTACAATGTCTACACTAAGTCTGGTGAACTTTATCCAGTGTTCTTTATAGATAGAGCTTGTCTGTGTTCGCCCGCGGGCCACCACCTTCCCCCGCCGTGAATTTACAGCGGTAGATGCTCCTTTAAAATTCTCTACCTAACTACATAGAATCTTCAAATCTCTAATATAACTAAATTGGAAGGATCACAGCTAATAGTAGAGGTTTCTCTGTGCAGAAATAGACTAATTTCGCTGAGCTGTTTGGCCACAGGCAGAGCGCAGGTCCTATCCCTATGAGACGCTGAGAGACACTGAGGCTGAAACAGGAAACGCTGTTCTATGTAAAATGAGGTCATGTGATTTTTCCAGCCAATCGCAACCATACACATCCCAGTCATGACGTCGCACACACATCTCACCCTGCTCTATTCTGTAATCTGATTTGCTGGCCGCCAAAATTACAGGAAGCGCCGAAAAAGGCGCGATCTTAATAGATGATGCTCAGATTTTAACCTTAATTATCGCATGATCTGGAAATTTCGATCACCATAAAAACCTTGCCGATTTCAACTTTGTCGATAAAAATCGCTCAACACTAGTGGTGACTACAAAATTGCTGTATTCAAATTTAACTGCAAGGTGGCTCTATCAACAAAGCTGGCCTGCGCCAAAGTGAAAAAACACGTATATGTAATGTATTCGGATAATACAAGGTATTTTTGGCACTATCAATTCACTGTGGTGACTATAAAATTGCTATATTAAAATTTAACTGCAAAGTAGATCTATCAACAAAGGTGGCCTGCGCCAAAGTGAAAAAACACATATCTGAAATGTATTCAGATAATAAAAGGTATTTTGGCACCTATCAATTCACCTGTGGTGACTACAAAATTGCTGGATTCAAATTTAACTGCAAAGTAGATCTATAAAACAAAGCTGGCCTGCGCCAAAGTGAAAAAACACGTATCTGAAATGTATACGGATAATACAAGGTATTTTTTGCACCTATCAATTTACCTGTGGTGACTATAAAATTGCTGTATTCAAATTTAACTGCAAAGTAGATCTATCAACAAAGCTGGCCTGCGCCAAAGTGAAAAAACACGTATCTGAAATGTATTCGGATAATAAAAGGTATTTTTTGGCACCTATTAATTCACCTGTGGTGACTACAAAATTGCTGGATTCAAATTTAACTGCAAAGTAGATCTATCAACAAAGCTGGCCTGCGCCAAAGTGAAAAAACACGTATCTGAAATGTATTCGGATAATACAAGGTATTTTTGGCACCTATCAATTCACCTGTGGTGACTATAAAATTGCTGTATTCAAATTTAACTGCAAAGTAGATCTATCAACAAAGATGGCCTGCGCCAAAGTGAAAAAACACGTATCTGAAATGTATTCGATAATAAAAGGTATTTTTGGCACCTATCAATTCACCTGTGGTGATTTACAAAATAGCTGGATTCAAATTTAACTGCAAAGTAGATCTATCAACAAAGCTGGCCTGCGCCAAAGTGAAAAAACACGTATCTGAAATGTATTCGGTAATACAAAGGTATTTTTGGCACCTATCAATTCACCTGTGGTGACTATAAAATTGCTGATTCAAATTTAAGTGCAAGTAGCTCAATGAACAAAGCTTTAGTGCGCCAAAGTCAAATAACACGTATCTGTTATGTATTCGTATAATACAAGATATTTTTGGCACCTTTCAATTCACCTGTGGTGACTATAAAATTGCTGGATCAGATTTAAGTGCAAGCTGCCTCAATGAACAAAGCTGTAGTGCGCCAAAGACAAAAAAAACGTATCTGTTATGTATTCGTATTATACAAGATATTTTTGGCACCTTTCAATTCACCTGTGGTGACTACAAATTTGCTGGATTCAGATTTAAGTGCAAGCTGCCTCAATGAACAAAGCTGTAGTGCGCCAAAGTCAAAAAACACGTATCTGTTATGTATTTGTATAATAACAAGATATTTTTGGCACCTTTCAATTCACCTGTGGTGACTTAAAATTTTCTGCATTCACATTTAAGTGCAAGGTGATATATAAACCCAAGGTGGAATGGCAAAATTGAAAATGAACACCTATCTGAAATGTATTCTGATAATAAAAGTGGAGTTTTGCACCTAACAAAGAGATCTGCAGTTACTAGAAAAGATGTGTATCCTATAAGTTCAGGCTCCCCAATATCCAGGAAATATTTCAATAGAAAACTGTTAATAATAAAGCTATTGCAGTGCAATGTCTACACTAAGTCTTGGTGAACTTTATGTAGTATTCTTTATAGAGCTTGTCTGTGTTCGCCCGCGGTGACACCCCTCCGCTCCCCCCCGTGACTTTCCAGCGGTAGATGCTCCTTTAAAATTCTCTACCTAACTACATAAAATCTTCCAATCCCTAATCTAACTAAAGTGTAAGGATCACAGCTAATAGTAGAGGTTTCTCTGTGAAGAAATAGAATAATTTGGACACAAGCAGAGCGCACGTCCTTCTGCTCTGAGACGCTGAGAGAAACTGAGGCTGAACAGGAAACGCTGTTCTATGTAAAACGAGGTCATGTGATTTTTCAGCCAATCGCAACATACACATCCCAGTCATGATGTTTTCACACACATCTTCACCCTGCTCTATTCTGTAAGCTGATTTGCTGGCCGCCAAAATGACAGGAAGCGCCGAAATGGCGCGATCTTAATAGATGATGCACAGATTTTAACCTAAATTATCGCAATGATCTAAAATTTAGATCAACATAAAAACTGTGCCCATTTCAACTTTGTCGATAATAATCACTCAACACTAGTATGGAACATGAAAAACACAATTGTGTCATTTTTGCGGGAATTTGGCTTTTCTTGAGTTTACTGTTCAGTATAAATGACGTACTATCAGTATGAGTTCGATGATATCAAATTTGTTCAATACAATAAGTTTGAAAAATGTTTATATTTTTCAAATTTGCACTGCAGCACTATTTTCTGTGACCAACAATTTTTTTGGATGGACCTCTGTAAAGGAATCATTTTTTTGCATGTTGAATTGTAATTTTTTTTATGGAACCATTTTGGGATATAATGAAATTTTCGATCACTTTTTATTCCAATAGTTTGGGGACATGAAATCACCTAAAAAAACGTTTCGGCATTTGGATTTTTTTTCTTTTATGGTATCTAGCATATGGGGTAAATTATGTTATATTTTAATAGATTGCACTTTCATGGATGGGGCAATACCAATTCTGTGTAACTTTTTCTTTCTTGGCTTGTAAAATGGCTTTGGGGTATTTTGAACTTTTAATATTGATTTACTATTTTAGAACTATTTTTTTTCTTTAATCTTATACATGCAGTTCTCCTAGTGTACTTGACCACTATGGTGCACAATCACTTGTACACCTTTATTGCATTATTTATATTATGCAGAAGGGTGAACCAATATGGTGCTTTCACTATTCCGCCAAATGCGGAAGTTAGGGAAACTCAATGGCAGGAAAAGAGGACTACAATAGGAATTTGACTGCCATAACAAGTGCATGACACCCTGTGATCTCAAAGCAGGGTTGCTGAGAGGGGAGAGAAACGGTGTGCTGTGGCGACTAAAGGATTTAAGAGCAGGAATCAAAAGTTGAACAAAACATGCTTTATCAGGGATCCCCAAGTCGAGGTATTACATCCAGATTACAAACAGATAAACATTGGTGTAATATGTCTGTTTAAATGTGTTCTTAGTTTACTTTATTCTAAAAGTAAATGTTATATTAAACATAGATTTCTACCCTTTTTTTGTGAAGAAAAACTAAAAATAAATAAATAAAATAAAAATGTTAAATCCTATAAATAAAGTAAATAAAAATCTCTTTTTGGTAATGCACACTGGTCCTGTACATTTTCTGTTACAATAAACACTTAGCATACCATAGTCTACACAGCAAACTGGAAGGAAAAACCATTTTTTTTTCTATTTTAAAATTAATTAATAAAAAAATAATTTTTTTTTTTAATTAGATGAAACATGTTAATTTGCATTTGTGAATGTGAGAATTTACCCAATTAATATACAAGATTAAAAGGACAAGCCATAACATTCTTTTTCCTGATTATTTCAGTCATTTTTTTTCTATAGCCATCTGCAGACACTGATAAGGACAGCAAGTTGACGTTGATCTTTCAAATAAAGAAATGCTGTACACTTTCATAGCACTCCTATACAGTAACAACTAAATGCTCTTAATATGCAATTACTGTCAACAACAGTGGGTGTTTATCTGATAAGTCCATATCCCGAAGAGATAAAACTGCTTGAAAACACTTGTCATTTATGTACTCACATGGGATTAAATACCTGCAATTTGATTCTCTGAAAGGGCATATTACTGTTAAAACAGATTGAGAGGTGCTTTGTGTACCATGGAACATCCTTTAAATTGATCAGGAATGAGTACAAATGTGCCAACAATAAAAAAAATTGTATAACAGTGCCACATGCACATTTGTAGTTTTTTTTTAAAGAATTACACCATAAAACACATTTTTTTTCTTTATTTTAAAATATATAAAAACATATCTTCAGAAAATCTACTCCATAAAATGTAAGATTTAAGACTTATATTGCCAATTCAATATACTTTTCTTAATCATTTTAATCAGTAATACCATCTCTTATAAATGTATTTAAGACCTTGTTGAATATATATGCAAACAGCAACTGATATACTGTTAAAGAGGTGAAAGAGTCTGGTTTTAATTACAATGATACAATACAAAAAAAAAAAGGGGCAAAAAAAACTCAAACTATTGAAATTGTGGGGCATCCTCAAATGGAAGGGGAGGGGTGCAGGGTCCAAATCCAACAGCTCAGTAATATCATCAGGAGGAGTGGGGGGGTTTCCTTGGCGCAACCTGTGAAGCCTAGTGACATATGCCCCAAGGAGAGGGGGGCGCAAAAAAATAGTTGCCACAAAACTATTGGATTTTTTGGGACAAATTTTTTCCATTTTTAATTAGGGGTGTACTCACTTTTGTTTACAGCGGTTTAGACATTGATGACTGTGTGCTGAGATATTTTGAGATACAATATAATTTTTACAAATACAGGGGTGTACTCACTTTTAGGAGATACTGTGTATATTTACCTTTGAACTCACTACCATTCTAGTGTTAAAGATGCTGGTGGTGTTCTGAGTTCTGGTCCCCATAAATGGCACATGAATACTGCATTTTTCATTTCATTGACATTCCTACTTATGCACTGGTCATTTTCTAAGCAGTGATGTTGTGTGACATGTGGTTGCTAAATCAAGCAAAAAATAAAAACATCACTGGTTAGGCAAAAGAAGAATAGTGCCCGTCCAATACTGTTTTCTTCACAAACATAGTTATAGTGGTCACACGCCATTCACAGGAACTAGAAGTAAACAGAGATTGGGATAATTGTCGGTAGCTGTAATAGTGTTGAGAGCCAAAGTAATTTTTTTTTTTCGTGCAGCTATAACCTCAGCCAGACAAATCCCTTTAAGGCAAGCTTTTTTCAGAATTTAGTCAGCCCTTCAGATCCCTATAATAATCAGTTATTATTACTTATGAAAGCTATGACTAGCTATACAAAAAAAAACAGTTATGCTTGTAATCATTAATGTCCATAAGAGTCCCTTCATTGAAACATTCCCCTTTTAATTGCCTTTTTGCCCTAGATCATAGATTCTGAATGGCTGATCCAAATTCATGATGTCAATATTTTGTAATAGTCCAAAAAAGACAAACCTGATCAGCACTTTGGTCTGTTTTGGATTGTATGTACAAGGGAGTGGCTGCCTCCATTTTGGTTGTGCATTCCACCCATTCATTCTGGCTGGTTTTAATCAGAAAAGAGCTTGGACCATTATGCCCTAATGCGTATAGAGGCCTGGATAGGCACCAAAAATGAGAGATTGTGTAGAATAGATCCCCATCTGATTAAATTGTACACCAAGAGCCTTAGATTTTAATTTATACTTGATATGACAGATATACACTTTGAAATTGTTTATAAATGCAATGTTTATCTGTCTTGTCGTATCTACAGTGTGACTAGGTGTGTTATCCTCTTTCAGTCTTAGAGTACTATATAATTATGTTTTATTTTTGACAGCTAATATTTATAACTTATTCTGAAATGTTTTATCCATACCAATGATTGGGCAGCCTATTATTGATGCCATTGATATTATAAGTTTAATTATGTTTTTTCTACAGTGCTGGATGTGCTTTTTGTTAAAAAGAGACCAAACTTTTTAATGGTACAAAAGATAGTTTTTGTATTTACTGTATCTAAATAATATAGTGCAACAGCACAAAAGTAATTTTGAAAAGCTCAACAAAAGAGAAAATAAAAAAATAAAAATCAAAGTGCAGAATGTATACGGTATCTAATAACGGCAATATTCAAAAGCCTTTATCCAGCAATATCAAAATGTAATCAAGCAGGATCATGCTGCTATGACTGCTTGAAAGCAGAAACTTAGAGAGAATTTTAACTATGATATGGTTTTCTGTGGTATTTAAATATTTATCGCATCTATACATTATACCAGTGGGACATACTTACAAGTAAATAATTAAAGGGTTTGCAATATTAAGGAAAATAAAACTATTTCAAAAAGATTTTCACATGCCACTCTACAACTGATCTTTTACATAGACAATGCTTATTTCCCCATACGCATTGATTTATGTCAATTTATAATGTACTGTATACCCCTGCTAAATAAGAACCATAAATTGGCTTAGCTTTGATATTATGTGGATTTTTTAATTCATTATTCAGGAGTAATCTACTGTACCTGATTTCATTATAAAGAAATAAAATGTAACCTTTGAATGATCTTTCCCTGAGCAACTTGTGTATCCATCTTTAAAAACCGTGAATTCTTTGCTTCAGAATTTCCAACTTATTAGAACACGTACTTAATTCTGATTAATAGAAATGTAAATTTTTAGGGCCTCAAAAATTTCACTTGAAAGAAAAATTACCTTTTTTAGTTTTTTTAACCCCAAAGTAAAGGGGCTAAAAAAATTTTTTGACGTGGGTTTTTGCAGGCTTTTTTCCTTTTGCGGCCCCCTGGTGCTGAAGCAGCGGAGAATCACGGGAGTATTACCCCTGTTTTCCCGCTCACCCTCCTGTAAGTGTCGGGAAAGGGGCCAAAACCTCGCTCCCCGGCGCTTAGCCCTTTGATTGTCGTGGTTCGGGGACGGGCTGTGAAAATTCTAAGGGTTCCCCACAGCTCTGCGGGGAGGGGGGACCCCCGGGGTGCCCCAAAAGACCCTGAGGAATGGTTTGCATAGTAAAGCCCTAGGGCCCAGAGAACCCCCGGGCTGTCTGTTTTAAAAAACCCCATGTTTCAGGGCAGACTATGTGTTTGCCTTGATCGCTACCTTTTGTCCAAAATGACAATTTTTAAAATGTTTTAGAATACATGAATATGCTAATACATCACAAAAAGTGAAGAAAAATAAAAAACTTTTCCCTTTAAAAGGGAAAAAAGAAAAAAGAAAAAACAAAAAGTTAAAAAAAATAAAAAAAAATAATTTTTACTAAATAATTTGGGGCAAAACTTACACAAACAAAAAAAAACCACACATATTGGGTTTAATCCACAAAAAACTTAAAAAATTGTAGTTTTTAACCCCCTAAAAGTTATTTAAGAGTGAAAATGGAATGGTGTAAAAAAAAAATTTTAAAAAAAAAAAAAAAAAATTTCTACAATAGTTTATAAGGTAAAATTTAAAAACTTTTCCCCCAAAAAGTAAAAATTTGTCCCGAATAAATAAAGGGCCCCCCCCCTCATAAAAATTGTGTCGGGAAAAAAAAAAAAAAGTTAAAACTGATTGGGAAAGGAAAGGGTAGCAAAAACAAAAAAAAATTGTGTTTATTAAGAAATTTTTCGGGCCCTTATCTTAAGGGGGTTAAGCCGGGGAATATACACTACTAAAGGGGAAAGGCGGTTTATTTTGTTTTTGGTTTTAAAATTTTAAATTAGGATGAAAATATAATTTTTTGATTTTTTTTTTTAAATGAACAAAAGAATACTTTAAACCTTTAGAATGCATATGCCCAATTTTCAGTTTTTGCACATGGGACCACTCGTAACTTTTTTAAATCAGTGTGGGGGGGCGTTTTTTTTTTATACGACTGAAAAATTTCACCAAGCATAGGCATCGGTTTTGCATGGGGGGGATCTTTTATGCTGGAAAAAAGGCCAAATGGTAAACATGCTCTTGTGATGAAAAGTCAATTCTCTATAAAGCAAAATTAGGGGCCCCCCAATAAAGCTAGAGACGTAAAAGGAGAGCCCCAAAATGGCTTTCAGCCAAGTAGGTACCGGTCAGGTCCCCCTTTCCCGGTTTTAAATCTAGCTTATAGACCATGCTAAATGTAAAGGGGTTACAAATGTTCTGGTGTGAAAATTTGGGGTGCCCTCTCACCCCCCCTTAAAACTTGTCGGGATTTGTGTGGAAATTAATCATCTGGTTTCTAAGGGGCTTTTTTTCACAGTGAAAACCCCACCATTATATGTAAATGTAGACAAAGGAAAAACCCATTTTTTGCCTTTCTGGACCAAACCAGTCTTTTTGTATCTTGATAAAAAAAAACTCACAACATAAATTAATTTTCCCTATTTGGGTTAAATAGTACAAAAATTACCTTGAAGAAAAAAAACAAATTAAAAAAATTAACCCTTTTTACTTGTATGCCTTAAAAGTTTTCCCTCCAAAAGGGAGGACCCACAAAACCCAAAACACCAAAAATTTTGTTCTCCGGGGGAGGGGAAAAAAAAATGCTGGTTCCCAAATTTAAATACCCCAATTATAGTGGTACTGACCCAAAGGGGGGAAAATTGCCCCCTCGGGGGAAAGTAGTCCCCCCCCAACAGGAGGGGGGGGGCCCCTCCCTATTGAGAGGGGCCCCCCCTGGGGGTCAAAACCCCTTAAACATTTTCCTAAAAGGAAAACCACCGGGAAAATCCCCATTTGTGCTATAACACCCCCAGGAAAAACAATTCTATCCAAAAAAATTTAAATCTTTTTAGTCACATGTACAAAACAAAAAAAAAAAAAACAACGTTCTTTTTCCCCATCTTTGATTCAGAAAACCGTGGGGTTTTGTTCAATCCCAAAAAAAAAAAAAAACAAAAAAACAACAAAATCCCTTTGGGGGATCATTAATTAAAAAAACCCGTGTGATTTTTTTCCCCCCAAAAACCGCGTTTCCCCCCAAAATTCTATGGGTTCTTTTCGGGGGGGTTAAAAAGGGGAACTTTTTAAAGCCCAACAAGACAAAAAACAAAAGCAACTTTAGCTAAAGGTAAAGATATTTTAGCAAAAACCCTTTGTGATTTTTTTCGAACGGGGGGTTTTCCCCCGGAAATTTTCTTTGGGGGTTTAAATCGGGGGTTAACAAAAAAACTTTTGGGGCCAAAACAAGACAAAAATTTTAAACCAGCATACATGACTAATAGGTAAAAAATACAAAGAAATGTTTGCCCTTAAGGGTTTGGAATGGCCGCCCAAAAAATCCAAAAAAGATACAGTTTTGAGATTTTCCTGATGCCTCAGTGGGGACAAATACTCCCAGGGCACCCACCCCCCCCAGGGAGATCTTTAAAGTGGACACCCCCCGGAAAGGGGAAATTCCCCAAAAACACCAAAAACACATCACTTCCTGTCCCTCCCCCCCCCCCCCCCAGGAGATCAATTCAGGCCCGCAGGGGGGATTTAGAGATCTTCTCTTTTCCCCCAGTATTTTCACATGGGAAGGGGGGAAGGTCCCCCCCTTTTTGGGGGTGGGTAATGGGGCCCGTCAACCGCCATTTAACAAAAAAAAAATTAACATCGCTGCAGAGGTGGACGGATGTCATGCGCAGCCCACCTTTCAAAAAGAAAAAAAGCTATTTCAGGTGAAAACACCCCAGCCCCAAATACAAAATAATAAAAAGCAAACTTTACTATGAAATATTTTGCTGAAATAAAAATCCATCCAATCTATACATATGAGTGTAATAGATAGAGAGGGAAGCATAAAGCATCGCCACCTGAGGTTTCAAAAACAGAAAATAAAAGATCAGAAATACAGGGAAAGGTGGAAAATCCGCCCCTAAAAGCCAACACGGGCCCAACAATCACCAAATTTGCCCTTAAACCCCCTTTTTGGGAAAATTTTATATAGATATAGAAATTTTCATTTAAAAAACACCTTTTGTCAAAAACAATAGATATACTGTAGTAAAATTCTTTTTAAATTTTTTAAAAATTTAAAATAAATTTGTTACAAGAAGCCCGGCCCCAAAAAACAGTAACTCATTCGGGGCCCCTCGGTTGCATAGTTTTTTAGCCTATACGTCATTCAGTCCCCCTTACAGAGGAGGATTTTATCTATTTCATTTTTTAGAGGAAAATCTGGGGTTTTTTCCAATTTTTAAAAAAAAAGAAAGGGCCCAAATATAATCCCCCCTTGTGGAAAACCCCCCCATACGGGCCAAAGGGGGGGGTCCCCCTGCGATGCTCACATTCCCCCCCAAAAGTTCACCTATCCTAGTTTGATGTATTTTATTGTTTTTTTCCCACATACTGTTTTTTACATTTACAGGTGGGAGAGGGTAGACCCACCCCATTTTGAGTAACAAATTTAAGAATTCTTCCCCATCCCCGAAGTTTTTTCCCGGACCTGACCCCACCAAAATTCCCCCGGGTTTTTTGGAAAATAGGGGGGATGATACCAGTTACCACAATTGTACATTTCCAATAGGTTTTACGTTTTAAACCCAAAACTGGGGTTTGGGGGGAGGGGGGTAGTGACTATTATCAATCCCATCTTGCCGGGAAACCTCCCTCTCCGATATGTCAAAAGAGGGGTTTTGAAGGAACAACTCCTTCCAAGGTTGTAGCTCGTAAATATCCCGGGATTTTTTCAAGATCTTTTATACTTCATCAAATCCCAAAAATCAACGTCCCAATTAAATTTTCACTATCATTTTCCCCCTTTGGGCTCTTTTTGGACTAGGGGGTTTTAGAAGGGATGGTTTTAACCTTCTCCCCCGGCAATTTTAAAAGGGCCCATTTTAAAAACGGCAAAGGAAAAACCCCCATCCAAAAAAAATTTCCCTTTAAAGGTCATTGGACCCGTGCATAGAATTCTTCAATGTTTGAGCAGTTTAAACCCTCATCCCAAAATATTGGTTTCCCTTTTGGGGTACCTCGTTTTTAAAATCCCGGGGGGTGGTTGGTCTTTCCCCTCTTTAGTAGATTATTTGTTGTGTAGGGGTTTTCCCAAAGGTTTTCTTGTTTTTTAAGGGTTTCCGCTTTAAACTTTCCAGATTTTTAAAATCCAAAAAAGATATTTTCTCTCATGGAATTTTTTAGGTTTAAAACTAAGAAACCAAAAATTTTCATTGATGGGTTAACAAATATCAATGAAAGGGAAAGAAAGAGAGCCCCGTGCCCTTCCACAATATGAAAACATCAAACGTGTATCTCCCCACAAAAAAAATCATGAGGTTTTAGATTTTTCCAAAGCCTCACGAACCCAGGGTCTTTTCCCAACCCCGCCCAGGAAAAAAATTTTCATACGAGGGAGCAAAATGGGCCCCCAAAGTTTGGCCCCCCGAGCTGGGTTAAAACCCTGGGTCCATAAAGAAAGAAATTTATGGGTTTAGTTTCAAATTCCCCAAAAATTGGAGTTTCCCGTGTGTTTTTATTGGCATGCCGTTGCTTTAGTTGCTTTCTAGAAAGGCCCGAAAAGGGTTTAACGCCTTTAGTCCATAAGAATGGGGGAAATTTCTAATGTAAGGGGCCCTCTACATCCAACCCCGGGGGGAAATTTTTTTCAACGGCATCCCACCGAGATTCCTTCCCGAATTTTTTTAAAACAAGTCCCAGGTATCCCTAAGGAAGGGGGGGCAAAAATGACCACAAAAATTTCCCCCAAAAATTTCAAACTAGGTAAAAAACCCATGTTTTGTGTGGGGAGACTCAATTTTCCGGAAAACTAAATTTAGCCCCTTAGAGGGGCTTTTGTCCCTTATGGATTTTTTGGGCCCAAAGGGATAGAATTCGCTATTCTAGGTTTTTTTTGGTAATAAGGAAATTTTTGATTCTTCTTTAGATAGTGGAAATTCCCCCTCTCCCCTCCCCTTCCCAAACAACCGGGTGTTTTTCTAGGGTTTCCCTTTAAAAAAAACCCGTAGGGTCCCCCAGGAAAAATAAACAAAAATTAGGGGCGGCATTAAAATATTTTTTTAAAAACCTTTTTTTATATTTTTCATGAACCCAAAATAAACTAATTGCCCCCCTTAAATTTGGAAAGGGCCCTTTAAATAACCCAAAAAGACAAACTGGGCTCAAGAGATAGCAGAGCCCTTTCATTTTCGTCCCTGAGAAGTTTTTTTTAATTTGCTCCCTTTTTTTCCATATTTTTTTTTTTGAACAATTTCCAAAGGGGTTTGTGTGACCAATTTGGGAGAAAAAAAATCCGTTTTTAGGGGGTTTCCTGGGTGGGGGGAATCGAGGTTTTTTTTTTTCAATGTAGTATAAAACCCCCACCCCTTTTACCCCCCATTTTCCTCTATCAATTCTTCCCCAAAAACCTAAACCCTTTATAAATTTCCTCCAAAATACCATATTCCTAAAATCTTTTTTTGATTTACATTTTTTGAAGAATTTTTTTTGCCATTTTAGTTTTTTTCACAAATAAAAAATTTTGGTCTTTAATCCCCAAGGGAAAATTTCCCTTTAAATCTAGTTTGTTTGGAAAAAAAGAGAGGCCCCCGATTGAATTTTTTAATTCCTCCGGGGCTAAGTATCGTTTCCCGGGGGAAATTAATTAAATTTTTTTTTCTTTTCTTTTGCTTTCTCTCTTGGGATAGGTTTGTTGCCTTCCTCCTTTGGGGAAACCCCCCGCCGCTCTAAAAAAGAGGGGCCCCTAGAGGAGGGTGATGAGGACAAAGGGAAATTTTTTGAAAGAAAAAGGACGCCACTTTTGGTTTTTGTTGATAATATTGGGGGGGGAACCGGGGATCTTCTGTCGATTGTTTGGGGGTAAAAAAATTCTGGCCCTTTTATTAAAGGTCTCCCCATTCGAAATATGGGGGAATTTTTCCTTTTTCCTCAGAGGGGTTACCTTTCGTTTTTCTAATGGTTTTTGTCCGGGTTTTTATCAATTGGGGTTTTGGCAGATGGGGGGAAAAATTTTGTTTTTATGTTTTAAACCCCCAAAAAAAAATGTGAGGGAAACCTTTCCCCTTTTAAATTCGTTAGATCAAACCCCGAAATGTTTATGTTTACGTTCCCGTATGTTCTGTTGAAAATCTCTTTAAAAAGCCCCCTTTTTTAACAAAGGGTTTTTCTCCCTTTCGGGAAACAGGGTCCGTTTTTTAGATTTTTTGCTTTTTCTTTTAGTTCCTTTAAAATTTTTTGGAGGTTTTTTCTTTGTGATTTTTTTTTTCCTCAAGCAAAAAATTCCCATTTTGGGCTCACAGATGAGCTGATGAATTTTGCTCCCCTTTTTTTTTTCAATAAAGGGAATTTGAACGATGGTGATGGGCCACATTTGACCTAAGACCTCTGGGGCAAAAATTAAGTTAATATAATTCCCAAAACTCAGAACTTTCCCCGAAGGACTTTACCTGTTCTTTTAGGCTCAAAAAGGGTCATTAAATAGTGTTTTTTAAAAATAATATACTCAGTATTTTCCCCTCAAGTTTTCAGTCAGAAAAAACCCTTTGAGCTTCAATTAAACCATTTTTCCGTTGTTCAAAGGGTTTAATTAAAAAGCCTTTCCCTCAAAAAAAAAACCCCACAGACATAAAATTTAAATTTTTCCTTTTTTGGGTTAAAATTTTTAGGGGAAAAATTCACAGTGAAAAAAAAAAAAACCCAATTAAAAAAAAACTTTTACTTGATTGCCTTAAAAGAAAAGGCCTCCAAAAAAGGAGGGCCCACACAACAAAAAAACCAAAAATCTGTTTCCTGGAGAGGAAGAAATGCTGGTTCCCCCTAAATCTAAATATCCAATATTTTGGGTTTCTGACCAAAGGGTGAAAATTGCCCCCCCCCGGCCCGGGGTTTTTCCCCCAAAAGGGGGCGGCCCCAAGACAAAGAAATCGATAGTGAGAGTAATTGGGCGAAAAAATTATTTTGTAGTGATGAAGTATTTTAAGAACTTGAGGAAATATGGGGTAATATTACGAGTGACAAGGACTTGGAAGGAGTTGTTTCCCTTCAGACCCTCTGTGAAAAATCAGAGGGGAGGGCCCGCAAGATAGGGTTAATACATAGTTAAATACACCCTCCACCCAAAAACCCCTTTTTGGTTTTGAAAGTAGACCTATTGGTATTTTTTTTACAATTGTGGTAAGTGTGGTTTTTATTTCCCCATGTGCCCAAAAACCAAGGGGTTTGTGTGGGCAGGTCCCCAGGACAAATCTTCAGGATCCCAGAATTCTTCAATTGTTTACTTTTAAAGGGGGAGTCTATCTCTGAAACCCGTCCAAAGTAAAAAACAGTATGGAGGAAAAAAAAACTGATACATCAAAACAAAAAAAGGTGAACATTTGGGGGGTTTTGAACATCGCAGAACACCCCAATTTGGGGCCCCTCATGTGGGGGGTACCCCAAGGGTGATTTTTTTACTTGTCTTTCTTTTGTTTGTATTTTTAAAAAAAAACCCGATTTTCCCCTAGAAAAGGTACATAGAAAAAAATCCTCCTCTGTAAGGGACTGAATGGAAAGTATAGGCTCAAAAAAAATGAAAAAAAGTGGCCTGAAAGAAGGTTTTTTGTATTTTGGCTGCTTCTTGGGAAAATTTTTTATTACTTTAAAATATTCAAATGGTTCACTACAGTATATTTTTACAATTATGTTCCGGGTAAAGCCGTATATCTTTGGGTTTTTGACAAAAGGGGTTTTAAACCCGTACTTTTTATACCTTTATTTAAAATCCTAGAAAGGTATGAAGGGTTCACCTTTTTGTGATTTTGGCCAAATGAAAGGGGTTTTTTAGGGGCAGGATTTTTTCCACCCCAAAACATGTATTTTGATCATTTATTTATGATTTTATGATCCTCAGATTGGGATGCTTTTATGCTTCCCCTCTAAATCTATTACACTCATATGTATTTGATTGGGGTGATTTTTAAACAGCAAAGTATGCATTATGTTCGCCCGTTAAACTGTTTGTATTGGGGCCCGGGAATTTTTGCGCCATCGGTAGCGGGGTTTTTTCTCTGAAACGGGGGTCTGCGCAAAGTTTCCCCCCGGGCGGGACCTCTCCCCGATGTTTATTTGGTGGGTTTGTGGCGGTAGAAAGGCCTCACTTTAAACCCCAAAAGGGGGGGACCCTTCTTCCCATGGGGAACTATCTGGGGGAAAAGAGGATCTTAACCCCTGCGGGCCTTTAATTAAAATTTTCCTTTTTTGGGGGGGGGGGGGGGGGGGAGGGGACAGGAAGTGATGTTTTGGGTTTTTGGGGATCCCCTTCCGGGGGTGGGCCAAAATTTAAAGATCTCCATGGGGGGCATGGATGCATTCGTAAAACGCCACACTGAGGGATTTAACACATCATCAACTGTAACTTATTGGGTTATTTTTTGCGGCATTTTCCCCATTAAGGATATCATTGGTAAGTATCTTTTCCTATTAGTTAAGTAGCTGTGATTTTTGTTTTTTGGCTAAAAGTTTTTCTTTTTACCCCTTTTATGAACCCCTATAGGGAAATTTTGGGGGGAAACGGTCGAAAAAAAATCACCCCCTGGGTCCCTTTTAATTAATGATACAAACGGGGAAAGTTGTTTTTTTTTTTTTTTTTTTTTTTTGGTTTGAACAAAAACACAGGTTTTTGGGAACTAAATGATGCCAAAAGAACGTTGTTTTTTTTTTTTCTTTTTTTTTTACATTGGGCTTAAAAAAGAATGATTTTATGTGGAAGAATTGTTTCCTGGAGTTTTTCCCATAGCACATATGGGAGCCGTGGAATTCCCCTTTTTGGAAAAATGTTTTTTAAGGGGGTCTACCTAGGGTTTTGCTTACAAAAAGGGGGGGCCGCTCCCGTTGGGGCGAAACTCCGCCGAGGGGGGGGCAATTTTTACCCTTTGGGGCAGTACCACTAATTGGAATTTTGATTTAGGGAACCAGGGATTTTTCCCTCCCCGGGGGAAAAAAAAAATTTTGGTGTTTGGGTTGCTGTGGGTCCTCCAAATTTTGGGGGGGCATTCTTTTAAGGGATATCAAGTTTAAAAATTATTTTTTTAAATTTGGGGTTTTTTTTTTCAAGTGGGAATTTTTTTCTACAAAAATTTTAAACCCAAAAAATGGAAAAAATTTGATTTATGTCTGTGAGTTTTTTTTGGGTGGAAGGGGGTTTTAAGTGAAAACCCGATAAACGGAAAAAAAAAGGCTTAAAATTTAAGCTCCCAAAAGGGGTTTTTTCCCGACTGTAACTTGATTGAAAATAATGAGTATATTAGTTTAAAAACAAATATTTAATTTTTCTATTTAGAGCTAAAAAGACAGATAAAGTCCCCTTTTGGGGAAATTCTGGAAACTTGGGGAGAATTAAAATTTTAAACATTAAAAATTGTCCCAAGAGGCCTTTGGTCAAATGTGAGTCCCTTTACCTGTTTAAGATCCCCTTTATTGATAAAAAAATTGGGGGAAGAACTTTTCCGCTCACTTTAGAAATGATGGGATTTTTTTTGGGGGAAGAAAAAATCAAACTAGAGAAAACCCCCAATCAATTTAAAAGGGAAATTAAAAGAAAAAGCATTAAAATCTTTAAAACGGGCCCTGATTTTTTGGGAAGGAGAGGGGAACCCTTTTTTGAAAAGGCTGTTGGGGAGGGTTTCCCCAGAAACATTTCCCGGAACGTAAACATAAAAATTTCAGGTCGGGATCAAAATGAATTTAAAGAGGGGGAAGGTCTTTTTTAAATTTTTTTTTGGAGGGGAAAACATAGAAACAGACATTTTCCCCAAACTGACCCCAAAAATTTCCCTTGATAGAAAAAGGACCCAAAATAAACCCTAAGAAAAAAAGAGGTAATTCCCCCCTCGAGAAAGGGAGATTCTCCATACTTGTTTTGGGGGGAAACTTTAAAAGATGGGGAGAATCATTATCCCCCCAAACAAAATCAGAACAAAAAGATTCCAGTTCCCCCGATAAAATTTAACCCAAAACCAAAAAGATGGGGGGGTCCTCTTTCACATTTAAATTTCCCCTTTTTCCCCCATCCATTTCCTTCCCCTTATGGGGTCCCCCTTTTTTTAGAGCAGGAGGAAGGGTTTCCCTAAAAAGAGGGAACGAGTATAGCCAAGAGAGTAGCAAAAAACCAAAGAAATCAAATAATTTAAATTTTTCCGAACGGGGCTACTTAGGCAGGGGGAATTTTAAAAATTTATCTAGGGGGGGGTTCTCTTTTTGTGGGCCAAATACTAGATTTTTGGGAAAATTTTCATGGAAATTTAAAAACCCCCAATAATTTTTTTTGGGGAGGAAAAATAAAAAGGGATAAATTTTGTTTAAAAAAAAGAAAAATCAAAAAAAAATGTGGGGGGAAAAATGGTAATTTTGGAGGAGGAAATTTTGAAAGGGGTGAGGATTTTTTTGGGGAAAAAATTGATTGGGGGGAGGGAAAGAGGGGGTCCAAAGGGGTGTTTATCTACCATGAAAAAGAGAAGTACTCGATTCCCCCCACCAAAAGGTAAACCCCCGAAATCGATGTTTTCTCAAAATTTGGCCACAAAGAGCTGGGAAAGTTACAAAAAAAAAAAATGGAAATAGAGTAATAAAAATTTAAATTCTTT
>JAODAL010036772.1:0-41236 GCA_025379985.1 Phyllomedusa bahiana | reverse complement strand
GACAGCCCTTGGCAAGTTGATCTCTGAGACAGTTATGTGCAATTGCTTGGAAAACGGGTTTCCCCTGGAAAAAAAGGGAACCCGCCAGAAAACACAGATTTTTTAAACCCACAAACGGGGGACTATCAAAAATTCTTTATTGTGGTAGTCTCATGATTTCAAAACATTTTTTCTTTTAGCGGGGGTTCCCCCTTCCCTGCCGCGGGGATAAAATGTAGTTAAGGAATGCTCGCAAAAGAAAAAAACATGCGAAAAAAAAAATAAAGAAAAAAAAATGGGGAAAATTTTTTTGGAAAATATACCTGCTGTCTGGCCTGAACTGGCTCCTTTAGTCTTCAGTTTTTGTTTTTGTCCTTTCTTTTGAGTACCCTAAAGATTTTTTCAAACTGAAACTTTTTTTTTGGTTGCTTGTAGCTGCCAAGGTGCCAAGAAACACTAGGGGAAAAGTTTTGTTCTCATGTAATGTTTTGAAATAAATGAGATGTCCAATTTTGATGTCCCGTTATAATTGGAAGCTGGCTGAAATGTCTTGATTCATTGGGCACTGCAGAATTTTTTGGATGTTTCTCTTTGTTTGACAATATAAAGGATTTATGTTTTTGTTTTTTTGTTTATTAAACTTAGACATGCCCCAAGAAAATAGAATATTTGTGTGCCCAAGGGTTTTCAGCCCTATTTTATTTCCATTGGTTAGGGTGGGCCCTTTCATTTAAAACCCTTTTATATATTAACAATTTTTTCTATAAATAAAGACCTGGGGTCTTTGCCCCAGAGTGATTTTGACTTAACCTGTGATCATCATTGTCTCCCCGGTAGCCAGTGGGGACACCCAAGTGTAAATTTTCGGAGTTTGTAAATTTACTTTTTTGGAAAAACTATTGACCTAGGGGCCCCCTTACTTCCTTAGGGGGTACTACAGGGGCTACTAATGACTATAGGGGCTATACCCGATTAGGGTTCTACCCGCTATAGGGGGGACTACCCGGGTATGGTGGTAATACTTGGTTAGGGGGTACTACAAAGGGTATCTGGCTTGGGGTTTTCTATCGATAATAGGGGTTATTACCTGGCTATAGGGGCTACTACCTGGTTAAATTTTCTTTACTGGGTTAAGGGATACCAAAGGGGCTATACCGGTACAGGGGTTTCAACATGGCCTTTTGGGGTACTATTGACCTTTGGGGCTATTACCGGCTAAAGGGGTATACGGGGTTACTACCCGGCTATGGGGGCAAAGTACAGGGGCTTAAACCGGCTATTGGGTATTTTTGGCTTTTTGGGGGTATACGAGGTTACTATCTGACTATAGGGGCCATTACCTGGCTATAGGGGTTACTACCTGTTTATTGGAGCTGTTACCTGGCTATAGGGGGCTACAACAGGGGCTTCTACTGTCTTTTGGGTATTAACCCGGCTATAGGGGGTTCAACGGGGCTACTACTGTTATAGGGGCTTTTACCTGGCTATAGGGGGCTACAACAGGGGCTACTACCTGACTATAGGGGCTATTACCTGGCTATAGGGGCTACTACCTGACTATAGGGGCTATTACCTGGCTATATTGGCTACTAACTCGCTAATGGGGGATACAACAGGGGCTATTACCTGGCTACAGGGGCTACTACATGGCTATAAGGGCTACTATCTGACCATAGGGGCTATTTCCTGGCTATAGGGTGCTACTATAGGGGCTACTACCTGTCTACAGGGGCTACTACATGGCTTTGGGGCTAGTATCTGACCATAGAGGATCTTACCTGGCTATATTGCCTACTACAGGGGTTACTACCTGGCTATAGGGGGCTACTACAGGGGCTACTACCTGAATATAAGGGCCATTACCTGGCTATAGGGGCTACTACATGGGCTACTACCTGGCTACAGGGGTTTATAACTTTGGCCCTTAAGGGGCTGATCTGCCATAGGGCTATTGCCTGGCTATAGGGGCTACTAAAGGGGTTACTACCTGGCTATAGGGGCTACTACCTGGCTATAGGGGCTACTACAGGGCTACTACCTGACTATAAGGGCTATTACCTGACTATAGGGGCTACTACCTGACTATATGGGCTTTACCTGGCAATAGTGGCTACTACTTGGCTATAGGGGGCAACTACATAGCTATAGGGGCTACTATCTGACCATAGGGGCTATTACCTGGCTATAGGGCTACTAACTGACTATAGGGGCCTTTACAAGACTTTAGTGGCTACTACCGGGCTATAGGGGGCTACTATAGGGGCTACTACCTGTCTACAGGGGCTACTGCATGGCTTTAGGGGCTGCTATCTGACCATAGAGGCTCTTACCTGACTATATGGGCTACTACAGGGGTTACTACCTTGCTATAGGGGGCTAATACAGGGGCTACTACCTGGCTATAGGGGGTTACTACAGGTGCTACCACCTGGCTATAGAGGGCTACTACAGGGACTACTATCTGGCTATAGGGGGCTACTACATGGCTATAGTGGCTACTTCCTGACTATAGGGGCTATTACCTTGCTATAGGGGGCCACTACAGGGGCTACTAACTGGCTATAGGGGCTACTACCTGGCTACAGGGGGCTACTACATGGCTACACGGGGTAACTATCTGGCTACAGGAGCAACTACATGGCTTCAGAGGGCTACCATCTGGCTACTGGGGGCTTGTGATATGTGGTCTTAGTAGGACATTGGTACTATTAGCCTGGGATTCTGGTTTTGTGTAGCAGTGTTATTTGGTAACTGTATGACAATTATTTAGTAGTTTTATATGTAGAACATTGTGTTAAAGCCTTTTGTATATTTGGTTGATGATGATGCAATGTCTTGCATCGTGGCTCATTATATTATGGGGGAGGGGGGGGGGGGCAAAAATTCTTCACCCCGCTCTCAGTGCAGTTTAGCCTAGGAACGGCACTGACCATGATTTTCTCACTAATTGACTAACACATGTTATTTTTATTGTGTTTGTACTTTGTACTAACCTGATCTTTTAGAGATAGGGTATGTTCTTTGGATCCGTTTTGGATCCGTTTTTTACCAGAAGAGAAACTGCATCCAAACTTCATCCAAAAGACATGTCCAAAAACAGAGTTGTAGATGCTTTTTTGGATGCGTTTTGCACGCATTTTTGGATGTGTTTTTCGGATCCGTTTTTCAATATATATACACAGTATACACTAGATAAAATGCAGGCAAAGAACTTGAGACTATTCACTAATGATACCATCCACAGAAGTTGTAGTTTGAAAAGGTAGGACCTTTAGTGTAATACACTAAATCGGCCCCTAGAGGTCTAGAAGAACTGTTTGATATTTAGTAACCTAATGACCTACATTTTCACTTAGAGTGGAAAGTTGTTAGGTAGCAGTGTAAGATTAAGCCCAATAGGGGGAGCTAACAGCATTTTACACGTGTTTCAGAGGAAACCCAATTGAAGGAGCTAACATAATTTTACATGTGTTTCAGAGGAAGCCCAATAGAGGGAGCTAACAGCATTTTACATGTGTTTCAGAGGAAGCCCAATAGAGGGAGCTAACAGCATTTTACATGTGTTTAATCTTAATAAATCACTTTTTTATGTATTTAATTATATAAAAGCAGTTTTTTAGTATAGAATGGGTGTTTATAGAAATTATAGAAGTTTTTAATATTAAATTTATAAATGTTTTAGATAAATATTTTATTATAGAATGTTGAGTGGTTTTAGTAGACTCCCAAGTAGACTCCCATTGAAAACAATGGGCCACATGTATGAAACGGTTTTGGTCTTAAACTCACTTTTTTCCTCATAGGTTTCTATGGGGAAAAAAGGGAGTTTTAGACCAAAACCATTTCATGCATGTGGCCCAATGTGTCAGGGCTCAAACCTGAGAATTCCTGTACCCTAGGAAGAAGCTGTACCATACAGGAAATCTGTCTATTGTGGGGGCCCACAGCATAATTCCATTAACTGCAGGCTTGGACTGGTCTACAGGGGAACAGGTGAAACCATAAACATAGCAGACCTGCAGTTGTTTTTTTTTACTGTATATGTATCCTCAGGAGAGGCAGAAAAGCAGAGAAATAGAGGCAAAAAGCAAGAAGCACCGTATAGGAGACATGTACAGTCATTAACAGTAGCTGTAGGGTGGAATAAAATCCACGGTGTGAACAGAAACAATTCAACTGGTGGGCCCCAAGAATCATCTCCACCTGTAGGCTCAAGACATTTCAGTCTGATGCTGAATAACTGTCCTAACAAAATTCAAGCCAAGCACAACTGCCAAGACTGTGGGCAATCTTGACTTTTCTGCACACCTGGATTGTGTTATTCAGAATATCTCATCTGTAACTCAAGATAATTAAGACAAAATATATTCACCATCTTTTCATTTCATTATGTTCTACCATGTTAGATTCTGGGGCAAGACGAAAGAGAAAGGCCATCCTTAAATAGAGTGTTCAGTCAGGAAAACAGGAACTTGAATTGCAGGCACAAGGAACTAGACCTAAGTTCAGCAAAGAAGGTGTCCAGAGAGCTGAAGAGCTTAATGGAAAGAGCTGCTTCCTGGGGCACAAGATTCTCAATGGGCTGTGGATTCCACATATAGATTTAGACTCAAGTTGCAAATTAGAATTCTTGCACACAAACTGCAGACAGCGGAGTCAGACAATGTTAGGGTAAGTGTCACGGACAGCGGTAGTGGATCCACTGGACCACCACAAGCGAAGGTATAAGCCACACCAGGGAGCGAAATCTAAGTAGAACCCGGTTTTCACCAGAGCCCGCTCCAAAGCGGGATGGACTTGCTGTGGCGGGAGTCTACCAGGTCGCTTCCACTGACGTGACTTGCTTGCTGACAGAATAGTAAGGCTAGGCATAGTCAGGGACAGGTGTCAAGGTCAGGAGAGGTGGCAAGGTTCATGGCCGAGGGACGGAAGCGAGAGGTATGGTACACGGATGAGACGAACAAGGCTAAGGTAAACGCTTTTTCAATAGGCTATAAAGGCACTAAAGATCCGGCACTGGGCACAGGAAGGGGCAGGCTTAAATAGGGGCAGCGACCAGCAATGGAAATTTACCGGTGCGCTAGCCCTTTAAATTTAACAGTGCCGGCGCACGCGTGTCCCCACTTCCTAGAGTGCGCGTGCACTGGCACTGTTAAATTTACCGGGAAGCAGAGACATAGACAGGAGTGCGGCTGGGTAAGTACAGGGGAGATTGAGCATTAGAGCGAGTGCGCCCGAGGTCCGACATGCGGATCGCGGCGCCACTCGCCTGCGGGGCACAGATGTGCCCGCGACCCGGGGAGAGGGTCGCGGGGGTACCTGTGACAGTAAGTTCACACGGCCTCCCCAAATATTATAATAAAAAGTTTTCTAAAAATTGCATTGATTTCAAAATGGTACTACTGCAAATCACACATCAGTCCACAAAAAATAAAAACATTTTTTGGATAAAATGGCCATAAAAAGCAAATGTGTTTATTTATTTTAAGTAGTAAAACATAATGAGAACTGTAAATATTTTATATTGCCAGAATTGTACCGACCTGCAAAATAAGGATAACATGTCAGTCATACTATATAGTAAACCCTATAAAAACAAACCCCCAAAAATGTTGTAACTGCATTTGGTTTACCATTCCACTCCACAAATATTTTTTCTTCTATTTTTTTCTCAGAACATTATATGGTACAGTAAATGGTATTACTTAAAAAAATACACCTTGCTCTGCAAAAACGAGCTCTCAAACGTCCATTATTATTTAAAATAAAGAAGACATAGTTATTGGACAATGAGGAGATAAAAAGCAACACTACATTTGGAAGGGCTAGAAGTAAATAGAATTTCAACTTTAAAAAATATAAGTATTATCGGAGTCAGAATATGGAAGGACAAATTAAATTTTTACAATGTGTTTTTATTTTTTAAAAGTAGTAAAACAGCGAAATTCTTGCAATATAGAGTTCTGTAGATTAACTCCATGTACAAAAAATCATCGCACTAATGTGTTTTTTTCTCTGTCTCACCCCACTTAAAAAGTTTGTCAATACATTATATTGTACCATTAAAGAATGCAAGTTATCCTGAGCAAATAATAGCTATGTCAACAGAAAAAAATAAAACTATTATGTCTCTCGGCTTTATGCCAATAGTATCACCTGGGAATAATGACATTTAATAATAAAGTGTTTTACTCTGATTCATGTAGCAATAGAACCCTTAAAACTTTAGAAATTGAAATAATAGGGTGTGAAAAAGGGATACAAAAAAATGTTCTTGGTATTCGGAAAGCGTAAAGCATTGGTAGATAAATGATTGTGATGCCTACGTTTTGTTTGGCTTGTTTAAAGTAGGTTCATTGAGGGAGAGGCAGGAAAAAATTCAGCATTAAAATTTAATGAAGTAAAAACGAGCTTAAAACGGCAGATTGTAAAAGTCGCTTTGATTTTGTAATTCAGCTAATGCTTTCCATCTGAAAAATACTATTGAATATGAACATAATAATGAGCTATAGAAGGTACATAGAAATCAGTGGAAAAGCTTCTGCTGTTAAATTTGGCCCAAATTTTTCAGGAAATTGGCAAAATTGTGTGTTAAGAATACATCCGTAATAATCAGCTCATTTTCTATCATGATAAAATACAATAAAAATTTTTTTGCATTTTTTTAAATTGGGTTTTTTGTAAAAAATAGTTAAAAATAGTTACTAAAAGGTAATAAACCCTCAAATTTTTATAAATGAAAAAATAAAATAAATTTTCCCCTGCAGGGGTCAGAACAAATTTTACCTTAAAAATGTTTTTCACTTAACATTCTAGCTCGTACGTTGGTAAAGCTCTGACTTTAAAATTTTTTTCAAAAATAACCATTATAAGGGCTTGTTCACACAACGTTTTTGTGATCCCTTTTTTACAGCCCGAAAAATGGATCTAAATTTGTCAGTGTGTTAACATGCGTTCAATGGAAAAGTGCATCGCCGTTCTAAGGGGAGATCGGGTGGTTTTGGGGGCTCCCTGCATGCGTTTTTGCATCGCTTTAAGAATTGACATGTAATTCTTATTGCGTTTTACGAAGTCAAAGCCCTTAGGAGATATGGAGTTGCTTTTGGACCTCCCCAAAAGTTCCCACACTGGGTACGTATGCGGCCCCTTTGATCTGAAAGCGGATGCGAAAAGCCAGTTGGTGGCCCGGATGGGGATCGGTGGTGAGCGGGTGGTTGGTTTGGAGGGGGCTGGCGGTGAGCGCCGGGCCCGGGGCATCGGCGGTGGTGGCGGTGGTGGATGGATGGGGCATCGGGGGCTGGACGGTGGGGTGCTGCAAGGGGGTGGAGGCTGGGGACAGGTGAGGGTGCGGGGGATGGTGTGGGTGGTGGCTTGCTGGCGGGAAAGGTGGTGTGCAGGGGGTGCATGGGGGATGGCGGCTGGTGGCTGGAAAGGTGAGGTGCTGCAGGGGGATGGAGGATTGTGGCGGGGTGGGGGGTGGATGTGTAGGGGGTGGATGGATGGGGGGGGGGGAATTGCTGTGGGGAGGGGGGGGAGGGTGGGGGGGAGGGGAGAAAAAGAGAGAAAGAGAGAGGAGGAGAGAGAAAAGAGGGAGAGAGGAAAAGGAGAGAGAGAGAGATCAAAACGATCCGGGAACGGGTCCGTAAAATGCAACTGGAAAGCAACATCGGCCCAAATAATTTAAAAACTGCTGGTTTTTCGGACCGTTTCCCGGTGCGTTTTTTTCCCCTTCAAAAGGTCCGTAAAAAGGTCAAAACGTTGTGTAAACAACCCCCAAGGGGACAACCAAAATGAACCCCCCGTGCTTTTAAGGCGGCCCCCGCATTCTGGCTCCCTTTCATCCCCAAATCCTCTCGAAACTAATCTTTCAAAAAGGACCAAAGGAGAGTATATGATCTTAAAATTAAAAATTCTTTATTTATCAAAAGTTAAAAAAAGAAAAAAAAAAAAAAAGGGTAATAGGGGTCCCAAAACATCAGGTCCACTTATACACACCATAACGTAGTTCATAGTGTAGTTTTTTCCAAAAATTTAAAAAGCTAAGTCAAATTTCTATACCCATGGAAAATAATTTTGTTTTTTTTACCAACCTTTAGAAGGAAAAGACCGACGTAGAACTTTCTATCTGCGTGCATATTCAAGAGGCTTGTGTTGGATATTATTGTACTATGGTGCAGGCAATGTGGACACACAGTTTTGGGTAACATTTCAGAAACAGACACCAGGGAGCTTAAGAAAGTTCAAAGAAGGACAATTAAATTATTAAGGGTATGGAGGAATGTATTAGAAAAATTTCAAAAAAAATTTTTTTTTAAAGGTTGGGCCCAAAATTTGAAAAAAAATTTTTTCCCTTTAAAATTTTTTTTTTGGGGGAATTTAAATTACTTTTTTTTTGGAAAAAGTTGGGGATTAAAATCAGTTGATGCCCACAGGAATTCCCCCGGACTTTAAAAGATTTGAAAACAATATTAAACACAAAACAAATTTTAAAAAATATTTTTTACCCTTTTGGGGGGTTTAAAAACCTCTTTGGGCAAATTTTTAAAATTTTTTTTTTTTTCCTTTTCTTGGGGGGGAAGTAAAAGGATTATGGGGGTTTTTTTTTTTTTTTTTGGCTAGTAAAAAATTTCTTTTGAACCATTTTGGTTTTGGCCCAATTTTGAATTTTTAAAAAAATTGAAAAAACTTTAAAATTTTGGTGAAAAGGGCCCCTTGATTTCCCCCATAGCAACTATGGATATACTTTCTTGAAGTTAAATTTTTTAAAAATTTTTTTTTCTTAAAAAGCAAAATTTTTGTGAAAATTAGTAATTTTCCATAAAAAAATTTTTTCAAAAAAGTAGACAGTTAAAAAGAACAAAAGGAAATATGCTTTGTTTTTCTTTTTATATGGCACTGGCACGGGTACATTTTTGTCTGAACATTTGCTTTACTATATTATGATGCCGATTATTTTTGTATATTGTAACATTTTTTGCTCACTTAAAGGCCTAGCATTGTGTTCATATAAATAAAGTAAAACAATTGAAACAGATGGAAATAATCTCAGATTTTTTTTTACTCATTTAAACCCTTTTAACAAGCTTTAAATATTTTTTTCTAAAAATTTAAAATATTTTTAAATAACATTTTTTTTCTCTCATAAGACCACATGTATGAAAACTGTCTAGGTCTGAAACTCACTTTGTTTCCCATAGCAACCAATCAGAGCGCATCTCTCATTTTTCTAGAGCACTATATGAAATGAAAGGGACGCTCTGATTGGTTACTATGGGCAACAAAGTGGATTTTAGACCTAGACGGTTTTCATATATGTGGCCCTTAGTATCTCCATAGAGAAAAAAAAAACAAGAAAACTGTGAGCATAGCTGGAGCCTATAGTGAAGCAATTTTATATTTAAATAAAAGGTTCAGCACTTGCACCTTCATCAGAATTTATTAACCCTTCGTCAGGCGCAGCTGATCTGACAGGCACAGCTCAGTGAGTTTTGTGTCTCTCTCCTCTCCAAATAATCAAAAAATCTCCTCCCTCCCATTTATTTCCTGTCTTTACATTCTCTTTGGAACTTGATCTCATAGTGTTACTGCACATCTTCTGGAGAGCAGATCTGATCTTTGTGGTTTCTCAGGCTCACTACGCCTTGCTTTTCTGTCTTTCTTCTGCTGAACATGTAACCTCTGAGTGAATACTTAACAAGTAGCATCTAAGTGCATTACCATTATGTTCCCCTCCCCCTAATTTTAATGTTCAGTAATAGTTAGGTCATGAAAACTGGAGGCTATGTGGTGGTAGTTGAGAAATTTTGTAATTTTTGTTTTAATATTGTGGCAGAGCGACCTCAGATGGTTGCATGTTTCTGCCACTAGGTGGAGAAAAACAGAATACCTGCAAGCAACACGTCACCAAGGTTACCTGGCCTTCATGGGGTAGGAGCAAATCATGTAGATTGTCAGCCACAGTAAGCAATTGGCAGCCATCTATAGGTAGTTCAGCTGATCTGGGATGGCTTTTATTTGGAGTAGGAAAAGTGCTGGGTGGGTGCCTACTCCCTGTGTTCCAGGAAAGGCTTTGGTCAGGTCCCTGGAGGCCTATAAAAAGCATGGTACTCCATTGATCTGGGTGTGTGGTTTGCTGGCAAGGTTGGAACAAAGCAGAGCTGGTGAAGAGCTCTGATCCCCACGCTGAGGAAAGCCTATATTACATATAGTGAGAGTACGTGTTTTGGTGGTACTGGACAATAGGTCCAGACCACGTTAGAGAGGGTCTCTCTATGTATGTGTAGTCAGTGGCCAGACGGCCAAGGTTTTTTGCTTATGGCTTTGTTTGGCTTATTCATATGCTAGAGAAATAAAGCTGGCCGAGGCCAGATGGACAGAAGCTGTGATGTCAGACTTTTATCCTGGTGCCATGCTGCTTAGCAAAACGATGATCTGCCGAGCTAAGCGACCTTACGACAGTCCAAGATGGCGTCCAAAAACTAAACGACAGCTCACAATATGATTGTAGTAAATAATTTTTTTTTGTCATCTAATTTTGTGTATGCTCTTTTAATACATCCCTATGACAGATTACATTTACTGTCCTGTAATTTAGTAATTGATGTTATAGGTGGTTTTTAACCGGGGGTGTCAACGCACTGCGCCCGAATGGAGTGCCTGGGGGGTTGAGAAGGGTTTTTAAAAGAAGATACAGACATGTATAGATACACATATAAAAGTAAGGCAAAAATGAATCACAAAGGGAAAAATTGAGGGCAAGATACAAGCAGGAAAATCTAAAATCAAAACAATACACACAAAATATATCAAAAGGATTGAAAATGTAAATAAATGTATAGATATATGAAAAAATCCCAAAACGTAAGGCTAATAATATGTCAATAGAAAAATTCAGAGGGGATTGTGGTGGACAAATAACATAGTAATTAAAATAAAAATCGAAAGCATGGTGGCTCAGTGATAGTCATTGCTACAAGCCCGGGTGGGGTCCCAAAAGCAAAAAGGATTTAGGTCAACAGCATGAAAAAGAAAAAATAATTATGAAAATATCAACAAAGAACAATATATTTTTATTATTGTGAGAAAAATGAAATACATAAATAGATGGTGTGGGATTGGGATATATCACTCACCAGGAGAAGTGAAATGTATATTTTACATATTGTTGTCCATGAGCACAGTCCAGGATCATAAATCAGACACAAATTATGCACTAAAAAAGTGTTGGTGCCACTGATATTTATATATTCTATAGCGCAATGAACCATTCTGATGACATTTAATAAAAGGGAGGATACAAAAAAGTAAAAACAGGTTATACCTGAAATTGGTGATTTAAAGAGGTAATATAAAACCAACAAGATATAATCTTATGAGAAGAAGAATAACCTTGCTTTTTGGGTATGTCGTGAATAAACAAAGGTAAAACAAAATATTGAATATCAAGGCCCCATGTGCTGATGTAGTTGTACCAGAAAAGTGCTTAAAAAGTGGGATATTTTTGGCACAGCATGTCACAGAAACTTTATGCACACTGCTTAGCATTGGGCCATGGCTTAGTAAAAAATGGGTGGGACATCACCAGAAACTGGGCACAGCTATTATCAACATGATGCGCCAAAATCCGTGCCAAAAATATGTCAAAATTCTGACATATAAAGTATGACAAAAAAAAAATGGTCTTAAAAGTTAGACTTAAGTTTAAAGCTCCACTAATTTATTAATCAGCGTGAACCACTGTCACAGTCCACGGCGCTGTCTCCGGTTCGGGCCACGGATGTGCTCGTTCCTCTGCCTTTGACCCTCTTGCAGCCTGCCCCACTTGCATGTACCTGTCCTCGCTTCTGCTCTAGTCCTTGCTGCTGCCGGCATCCTGCAGGTGCATGCATCCTCCCCAGGACACAAAGGGGGCTGGTTAACCAAGATTTAAAGGGACAGTACCGAAATAACCTGGCCAATGACCCTTCACCACCTGGGACTTAAGGAACTTCCTGCCTGTGCTCTTGGTCAGTTTGTTGATGTTCTCACATTGCTCCTGACCTCTGGCTGCTGTCTGGTTACCTGTGTTTATTCAAGTCCTGGTTCCTGCGCTACACCAGTCTGTTCCTGCACTGTTGTCACCTACCATTACACTGTTACCTGTACTGCTGTTACCTGTCGCTACGCTGGTCTACAATCTGCCTGGGACTCTGCTACCTGTCAACAGTTGCTACCTGCCTGTGAAACGTCACCTCTGCTTTACCTCTTTCCTCCGATCAACACTTCGGCTGTCATTGCGAGTAGCCACCTCAGGGGTAGTGACCTCGGGGTTCCAGACAGCTAAGCCCGTCTGACCTTGTGGCAGGCTTTGATGAAGACTGTGGGCCCCTTAGACTCTGCTCCCTACACCTACTCCTTCACTTGTGGTGACCCAGAGGATCCACATTCAACCAACTTCCCCTATTACAACCACTATGATAATCTGCTGCATTTTTAGACTGCCTGGTAAAATCAGTACATAAAACTAGCACAGGTATTTAAAAAATAATTTAATTGGGGTCATTCGGTTTCAAGCAAGATGATTTATAAATCCAATTATATTCTTGCCGTTTTAACCTTCAAAATGTTTTTGGAATTGTGAACATAACTTGCTCAATGATAAGGGTTACAGTGTTAGGTTGCAATAAAGTGGCCATATAATCCTAGAATACCTCGATGGGATGAAAAAGCTTTGTTCCAATGCCATCGATTTCTTCCTCAAGCATACTGGCCCTCATTTGCTATTGCTGTCGAAAAGTTATACAGCATAAACTTAGACAGGCAATCACAAAAGCACTGGATTTATCACAGTGGTTCATGCTCATTGATAAAGTGGTGCAGCTTTAGATTTGTCTAACTTTCAGACCAGGTTTTTTTTTTTTTTATGCTTACTTTCTATGTCACATTTTTGGTGCATTTTTGGCACAGATTATGTGGGTCACATTGAGACCATGGCCACTTTCATTTGAAGTCACACACACTTTTTGCTCAGCCACACCGCCAAGCAGTCTGCAGAAATGTCTTAAGCCTGTAATGAATGTGTGTCGGACATGCTGCGTCAAAAATTTAACACTTCGGCACATTTTGAGACACTTTTTTTGGTGCAAATACTTTAGTAAATGAGAGCCAGTGTTTCCAGGCATTTTACCATGGTACATAATAGTGAACTAAATAGCGTTGCAGTCTTTCCCATTCAGCACGTTATCATTATGGTCCCAAATAGATTTGTAAATCGCCTTGTCTGCAGCCAATAGCATTTAAGAGACCTGTACATTTTTCTGCATAAACATAACTTACAGACACAGCAGATTACTATTCTTCACACAATGTACTACCTACATTACATTACATTTCTTAGTACAAAACAACTTTTGGCTCCTCTGTACTCGTCCCACCCCTGAAACATTTATTCTGTATGGTATGTTACTTAATATTACACATTAATATTCACAGCACTGACAACCATATTTCATAGTACAGTTTGGGCCTTTTATGTTTGTGCCTCAGGTGGTGAGCTTGTTAATGATGTGTTTATCATCTATCTCGTATATATTGGCTGTATGTATCATTTTTTTTATCTTCAAACAACTAGGAATACATTTCTTTTTTGACGTATGTAATATTTTTTTTCAGATTGCTACGGTATTAGTATCCCTGTATTGCTTATTCTACATGATATCTCTATGGGTTGTGACAAAGTGACAACAGGTAGTTGCCTGTCTTTGCCACTAAGTGGAGCCGTCCTGGTAGAGACGTGCCACCAAGAGCCTGGGCTTGGTGGGGGGAGCCAATTATTATCTGTCAGCAACACTAGGATAGCTGACAGCTGTAGATAGTCATGGCTGATATCCAGCCGTTATGGGTTGGGCTTCCCCGAACAGCTGCAGAGGGTGGGTGGCTGTCCGGCCCCGGTTCCGGTTTCCCAGTGGTTTTTGGGGCCAACCCGGGATGGCTATAAAAACCCTGTTTCCAAGTGATCGGGGGGGTGTGGCCTGCTCCTGCAGTTGAGCAGGAGGGAGAAAGGGAAAGGGAAGGCTTTTTCTTCCCCCAGGCTGGGGGAAAGCCTAAAAACCAGCGGTGACTGGTGATACGGTGTTTTTTGGGGGGGTGGAGTTGCCCAGACCACTGAAGCTAGGGAGCTTTTGGGTTTGGTATGGCCAGACGGCCCTAGGGTTTTGTTTTACGCGTTGTTAGTTTGTGTGGTATCAACCTGTGCCAAAATAAAACGGGCGGAGCTAAAGAAAAAGCGTTGTCGGTCCCCTCCTTTTGAAAGCGGCGATCCCAGACCCAACCCCGAGGCCAAGATGGGCCCAAGTATGAGTGGGCGCTACGGGGTTTTAATTGATTAAGTTTGACTGAAATTATGTTTGAAACACTTATTGGTCTAAAGAGCTTTACAGAGCATTGAGTGTATGTAGTGATTGGTTTAAAATGGCTTTTAAAAAATTGTTTTAACAAGAAAACAGGAAAAAGAGACAAAACCCCTTCATGCATTTGGATTACAAACGGGGGCCCATATTACCTCTTAGTTTATTTGGGGGCCCTTTTACCTGCCTGCTGTATACGGGGGGGGGGGGCCCATATTACCTCCTTAGTATTACGTTGCCTATTGCCTTTTTGCAATATACTGGGGAAATTTTTACCCCCCCTACTTTTCGGGGGGGCATATTACCTGCCTACTATATCTGCGGCCTTTTACCTGCCTGCTGTTACGGGGGGTGTGGGGGCTTTATTACTCCCCTAGTTATCGGGGGCCATATTACTCCTAGCTATTTTTGGGGGGGCATTTTAAACCTGCTAGCTGTAGACTGGAGGCCATATTACCTATCTATCTGTATATCGGGGGCCTATTACATGCCTATCTAGTGGTACCTGCCCTAAGTTTGGCCCTAATTTTCCGGGCCCTAATGGCCCATTTTCCCCTACCCTAAGGGGGCCCCTATCTGCCTACCAAAGGGGCCCCCTATCTCCTACCCTAAATGAAAGCTATCTGCCTATCCTAAGTGCAGCTATCTGCCTACACTAAGTGGCCCTCTCTACTTACCTACCTACAAAAGGGGGGCCCTTACTGAAAAAGGGACTTTCCTATTTTAATAGGAAGGTCGCCCTTAAATCTAACCTCCCAAAAAGAAGCATCTTCCTACCCACCTATCTAATTGGGGGGGGGGGGGCTGCTATTCTATGGAGTGTGTTCCTACCTATTTTGGGCCCCCAAAAATGGGGGCCAAGGGTTGGGGGAACTTTCACCAGGCCCCGCCATTAGGGGGGTACAGGCAGTCCCCCGTAGGGGGGCCCGGCCGATCTGTAAAGAAGGGGGGGCCCGCGGCCCCGCCAAACCGCCCCCGGCCCCCGGAAAGGGCCCAACCGCCCCCCCCACGAACGAAGAGACGCCGGGACCCCCACAACCGGGGGCCCCCGTCCCGCCCCCCAAACCCCGGCCCTCGGGCAAAACGCCCCACCCCTCGGCCGGCCCCGGAGCAACCTGGGGGCCCCCAGCCCCCCTCTCCCATACATGGGGCCCCCTTTGCCGAGCCCCCCTTCCCAACGGGGGGCCCCTGCCAAGCCCCCGTTTTCCTTTTATACGGGGGGCCCTGCCGAGCCCCCCTTAAGGGGGGGCCCCCCAAGCCCCCCCTTCCTCCTGGGGCCCCTCCGAGCCCCCCCTTCCCCATGGGGGCCCGGCAAAGCCCCCTCTTCCAATTGGGGCCCCTGGCAAAGCCCCCTCTCTCTCCAACATGGGGCCCCTGGCAAAGCCCCCCTCTCTCCATGTGGGGCCCTGGGCAAAACCCCCCCCTCTCCACAAGTGGGGCCCCTGGCAAAGCCCCCTTCTCCACAGTGGGGCCCCTGGGCAAAGCCCCCTCTCTCCATCAGTGGGGCCCCTGGCAAAGCCCCCCCCTTCCAGGCATGTGGGGCCCCTGGGAAAAGCCCCCCCCTTTTCCAAGCATTGGGGGCCCCCGGCAAAGCCCCCCCCTCTCCAGGGAGTGGGGCCCTGGGAAAGCCCCCCCCTCTCCAGGCTGTGGGGCCCCGGAAAGCCCCCCTTCTCCCGGATTTGGGGGCCCCCGGCAAAGCCCCCTCTCTCCAGCATGTGGGGCCCCCGGGAAAAACCCCCCCTCTCTCCACAGGGGGCCCTGGCAAAGCCCCCCGTCACCCGGGCACGGGGGCCCCTGGCAAAGCCCCCCCCCTTTTCCAAACATTTGGGGCCCCCGGCAAAGCCCCCTTTCCAGGCATGGGGCCCCCGGCAAAGCCCCCCTCCTCCAGGCAGTGGGGCCCCCGGCAAAGCCCCCCCCCCCTCCAGGCTGTGGGGCCCCTGGCAAAGCCCCCCTCTCTCCAGGACTGGGGCCCCTGGCAAAACCCCCCCCTCTCCCGGGAGTGGGGGGCCCCCGGCAAAGCCCCCTTCCCCCCCCTGTGGGGGGCCCCCCTCAATGCCCCCACCCTGTGGGCCCCTCTCCAAGCCACCCCTTGGCGGGGGGCCCCCCACGGCTGGGTGGCATTGACGGGCCTCCCAATGCCTGGAGGGGGGTTTCAGCAGGGATCTCACTCATACAGGGGCCCCGCATCCACACTTAAAAAACAGGGGCCGTACCTTTTAAAGGGGCCCCGCTCCAAGTCACAGCGCGCTCAATTTTTTATTTGGCAGGGGGGGGGGTTTAGGAGAGTTTCAATGGCTAGTGGGGACCATACGGCGGGTGAGTGGGGCCCCACCAAGTCCCCCACTACCTACCTCGGGTGGGGGCCTATATAACTAAATACTTATGGGGGTGGGGGTTATATACCTTTTTACCAGGGGACATGGGGGGAATTATTACCTTTTGGGCACTAGGATGGGGTTTTTTACTAGGAAAATATAGGTGGGAGGATGTAGAAGAAATGAGGAATTCAGGGGTTTGGTTGAAATTCTGCAGGGGAAGGTGATGGCCGGGAGAAGTCGCTTTTTGGGGGTTGGACCGGATGGAGAAGAAATGGAAACTGAACAACTCAGAGACAAGATGTCCCCTTTTAGTCCCGAATGTAACTGCACTGTGGGCATTGTATCTCCACTATTTGGGGCACTGTATGGAATATTATTGGGTTTTGGGGTAATGGCTTATATTTAGTAACCGTACGTGGTATTTTTAGTTTCTATGGGGGAGATTGGGTGATGTGTGTGGCATTATTTGGGTTTTTGTATATTGTTATTGTTGTATTGGTCTGGTTATACTGTTTGATCAGTAAAATTTTAGTGGAGAGATCAGTGACTTTTGGGCGGTATTGTGGCCCTTTATACATATGACTTGCACAATATGTAAAAAAACCCCCAAAAAAAAAATCCAAAAACAAAAGTCCCCCAAAGCTTTTTTTTTTTTGGGGGTTTGGTAGGGGGCGGGGTTGGTAGAGAGGGGCCCCGATTTTGCTGATGGGGCCCCCAAATTTCGAGGCGGCCCCGTTTCCTGTTTGGAGTCTAACATGTTTGTGTGGGGAATTTTTGCAGGGACGGTTTTGGCAGGAGAAAACTCATGAGGTCTGGGGCCGGATGAAGAAGGGTAAAAGAGAAGATTCATCAGAAAAGAAGTCACCCCGTGAGTCACAAATGAAAATGCCTTGTAATCCTTTTAAAAGGTGCGAGATATGAAAACTGCTTTTTTAAACTATTGGTAACTGCTTGGTGGGAAATAGTGTTTTTGTGTAATTTTATATTAAAGTAAAATTTACAATGGTTTTTTTAAAGTCTCTTTATGGTGGTGAATGTGGCCCAGGGTTTATGGCGGGGTTTTTTTCATTTTTGGGTTTTTTTCCCTTTTTTTCATTTAATTTTTGGGGTTTTGTTTTGTATTTAATTTTGGCCCTTGTATATTGATTTTGGGTCAGGTAACCTTTTTGTTTTTGGTTTTTTAAAAAAAATTTTTCCCGGAAAAAAGTTTTATTTTGGGGTTTTTTTAAAATTAAATTTTTTTTTTAAAATTTGTTTTTTTGGTTTCAGTTGAAAGTAAAAATTTTTTGGGCTTAATTAAATTTTCCAAAATTTTTTATGGGTGGAGATATGGGGGGGTGATGTGTGGTATTATTTGCCCCATGTATATTGTTGTTTTTGGTTTATTATTGGTTTTTTTATTTTGATTTGCTCAGTAACAGTATATTGGTATTAGCCCTTATACTTTTGATTTTTGCGGTTTTTCTTGTCCCAAAACGCAGTGCTGTCTGTGCTTTTCCTAAATTTCTTTGTCCCTCTCCATCTAAACCCCCTAAACCTCACAAAGATGTACTTCTTGTTTTTTCCCCCCCAAATCTACAAAACCAACCCCCCCCCCCCCCCTGCTATTTCTGTTTCTGTTTGTGGTACCCCATTTTCCTAGGCAGCAGGCCACTGTTGGGGTTTTATTTTTTTCTGATCTGCCCTTTCTCCTATATACCCAAACCCTTGCCCCCCCTCCGGGTCCCTGAAACTCAAAAATATCTCCAAAACCCGTCCATTTCTCAAGGGGGGAAACGACCTCAAACTTTTATTATTGCTTTGTTTTTCTCGTCTTGACTACTGCAACTCCTTGCTTATCGGTCCCCTTATGCAAACTCTCCCCTTTCCCCAAATTTCTGTCCAAAAATTGAAAGCGCCGGGGTTTTGCCCTTTCTCCCCACCCGCTATTTTTGATGCCTTCCCCTGTGTCAGTCACTGCCTGGTTGCCATCCAGTACAGGATACAGTATAAATCAGCACTTTTAAATTTTTAAAGTCTCCACAGAGTGCTCCCCCCTTTACTTCTCCCCCCTTTGTTCTGTCTCCCCGCCCAAACCCGTGTCTCCCTCTGCTGTTGAAAATCAGTTTAACATTCCTCCAAATCATCCAAACCCCCTCCCAGGGGGGCCCGGGGGGCCCACAAGATTTCACACGTGCGGCCCAATTCTCGGAAAATAGGCTACCGGGGCGTTTCGGGCCCACTTTTCACCCCCCTCACAGTTTTAAGGGGGGCCCTGAAAATAAATTTTCCCTCGGTCGGGCCCCAGCAAGATCCAAATTTTGTACAAACAACCCTGTCACTCCCTAAAATGGGCAAACAGGCACTTATCTGTTATAGATGTACAGTCTGGGGGGCAGGTTCTTCCTTTTTTCATGAAAACCCCCCTATTTATAAAAACATGGCCGGACTTTGAAAAACTTGGCACTTCTTCCCGTATGTTTCCCCCATACCCCCTTTTTGATTGAAAGCTCTCACGAGCGGGGCCCCTAAAAACCTTGTGTCTCATTTGAAAGTTTTTTTTAATTGTGAAATGATTTGTATGTTTACCTTGAATTTGTAAGTGCTGCGGAATTTGTTGGCGCTTTTGAAATAAGTTTATTATTTTTATTTTTATTATTGATCTTGTATATGGTTTGGTCAGAAAACATTATGGTGATTTTTATTCACTTGTAGTAGTGAAATTGTGGTCCAGTTAAACTTTACTGCCCGGCAGAATACAGATAAGTCTTTAAATGTTCAGCATAAACCCCAACGCAAAAAACTAAACCTAAAACAAAAAGAAACCCGCAATTTTTTAAAAAAAATTTTGTGTTTGGGGGGGGGGGCAATGGGGGAAAACAGACGTTTTGGGCCCTGTTTGCTTAAAATAAAATTTTCCCTTATTGGACTTTTCCCTTTTTTATTTAGAAATAATTTTCTGCAGTGTGCTACACCGAATACATCAGTCACATCAAGTAGGGAACCAGTTGTTGAAAAGTACTGGTCCACGGTGTCTGCGATAGGAGGGCCCCAAGCTGAAGTTTTACACCCGCACCGATGAGTCTCTAGCTGATATAAGATATACATTCCGCTTATTTCATTCATGTATTTTGCTCTTGAACATATAAAATACTATCCCTGCTCTATGATTGATATTTTTGTTCTAAAATTTATTTTCATTTATTTTGCCCTTGGTGCGGTTTTTTAAAACTTTTTGGCCTAAATTTCTGTGGTAAAAAATTTGCTTCCCATTTAAGCTTTTGGTGCATTTATCTACAATTGCATTTGACTGTCACCTCCCATCTTATCTCTCTACTTAATTGTTTATTTTTATGTTTGCATTTATTTTGATCTGTTTTTTAGATACTTGTAAAATGTATACTAAATATATTTACATTTTTTATCCCTTGGTGAATTTGACCCATTTTGTAGTTCAGATTTTTGTATGGTTTATATTTGTGTTTGACTCCTTATCTTTCAATCTTGTGATGCTATGTTACCTCCTTTTAATGTGTGCATTTAAACGTGCCAGTGTTATCATTTTAATATGATCTCATGAAGGTACAACTACGGTGCTGAATTGCATAATATCATATAAAAAATTTTTAAATTTTTTAAAAGGTTTGGGTTGGTTTTATCTCTATTGAAATAATTTTGGGGTGTGAAAAAATTTCAAGAAGGACCCTTTTGCAGTGGAAAAATTTCTTTTAAACCCTTTCTACATCTTGTGCCTTTTAAACTTTCCCTTTCTCAGGTGAGGCAGTTCTGTATATAGTTCATTAATCTTCATTTTAAACTATGCAGATTTAATTTTTTTTGGGAACTTAAAAATGTTTTTTCTTGTTTGGGGCAGCATTTTCTACACTGGGTTTTTTTTTTTTTTTGTGCTGTATCTCAGGAAAAAAAATATCCCTGCCCTTACTATTTGCAGATCAGACTTATTTTACTTTCATGATCACAGTCTGAGCTTGTTCAGTACACTTGGGAGGAGGCTTCTACAATGAATGCCCCTCAACCCCTTATTTTGCAATGAAAACCTAAATATTTTGATTCTTTTATTTTCAATGTAGGGCAAAGCAAAAAATTGTATCTCCAGTTATAAATAAAAATTCATGTACACTAGGACTCAATATAAGTTTTAAATTGATTTGCAAAGTCCACCTGCTTTCAGAGCTCCAATAGCATAGACACCAATGAGGTACACTAAAAAAAGGGTAAAATTGGGTATGTGATGTGTGTTTGTTAAAAGGGTTTTAAAATAATTTTTGGGCCACTTTAAAAAAACCCCAGGGGCTTGCTACAAGCTAGCCTGAAAGATCAGGGAGATGATTTGGGGCTTGTGTATTTTCTTTGTTGTGAAGGGGGAGAAACAATAAAGCTAAAGCAAGCGTGTTGGGTAAAATTCTAAAACTATAGAAATAAATGGGTACGGGTTAAGGAAAAAATTTTGCTTGTGCTTTCTAGTGCTGATAATTGTGCACACAGATGGAGTTCTGTAACTAAAAGAATTGTGCCTTAATCTGGATGGAAAAAACTTAAAGGGGTGTACTCACCACATTGATTAGCTTTAAACATGTTGGGAAAGGTAACTAAAGACTATTACCAAATACATTGCTTTTCTTTGCTTTGTTTAGGAGATGGAGCAGATTTTATCTCCTGCTTCAGTACACAAGTTTCCCCGATTTTAAATGGGCCCCCCCTCTCTTTCCATTTTTTTTTTCCCAAACTGCTGCAAAAAAAACCGGGAAACAAAAACCCCCTACTGTATCCTTCAGTAAAAACAAAAGCAAATTTTATCTATATCATTGACAAATTGTAACCCTTTAGAGCTATGTGGGTTTTTTAAAAATACAGTTTAAAAAACCTATAGTATTAATCTCGCTTTTAAAAAAAATTAGCGGCTAATATGCCCAAATCCTGTTTAGAATTTCCCCACAGTTAAAAATTAAGTGTCTCTGAAAATTTTTTGGTGAAAGTTAAATTTGGGTTTTTCTGGGGCCCTAAAAAAACTAATTAGTCCATCGGGACATAATAAAAAATAGAAGGAAAAACAAAAAGTTACTTTATAAACCCTTTTGTTCCAGCGCTGCGGCCATCCCAGTGTTCCCAGAAGTTTTTTTGTCCCCCCGGATCAGTCTTCAGGGGAAACCCGGGGACCCTTTAAACGGGACAACAGCAGTAACATGCAGTATATCTAGCAAGAGACCGCTGTAGCTTGAGAATGGCTTCTTGGTTATGTTTTTCGTTCTAATTTTTATAAAGCCCCAATCGACTATCAAGCTTTTTTTTAGTCATGGAACACCTCTTTAAATTTGTTCAAATTTAAATTGCCTTTGTCTTTAAATTCTGCAAAAAACATCAAGGATCCCTCAACCAGCACTAAAACAAGAACTTGATTTTTTTGGTGTGTCCGGGGACAATTGTATTGAGACTGCTTTTCACTGTGTGGGGCGCCAAAAAATCAAACCCAATTTTTACGTGGGGTTTCACTTTAAAGTTTAATAAAAAAAGACGAAATTCGCATTCTTACTTCTGAACGCCGATGCATGTTTTACTTTTGGGGGTTTTTCTGATGTGTCTTTTGGATACATTTAAAAGGATGGGCAAAATTGATTATAACAAAGTGGAATTGTTTGGGAATTTTTCGGGAAAAAACTTCGTTCTGAAGGGAAGTTGAAGTTTGGGTTGATTCCCCGGGGAAACGAAGCTTTTTTTTTAAATTTTTAAAAAAATGGTGCGAGACATGGCTTTTCAGGGGGCAAAAAAGGTTGAGAGGAAAAAAGGGAAAGTCCCCAAAAATGACATTTTGCAGAGTGAACCCAAATCGAGACCGGGGGGGTTTCTGTGTGTCACCCCCAATATAAAAAATTTCCGGGGACGGGGACGCTGGCAGTTCCCCAACTCCTCTTTTTGTCGTTTTTGTACCCTGGGCAGCTCCAGAAAGGGGGGGAGATCCCCACACAAAAGAAAGACTTTTTTTACATTTATTTTTGGGGGGTGTAAACAGCTTTTCTCGAGATGCTTTTTTTCCCGTTTTAATTTTGATTTTGTGGGTTTTTGGTTTTAAAGGGCCCCAATTTTGCTCCAATCCAGCTGCATAAAACATTTTAATGCTATCTGTCTTTTTGGGAGCCTTTGGAATTTTAAAAAAGGGGTTTTTTCTAACCCTTTTTTTTTGGCTGTTTGTATTCATTTTAAAGGAAACAGCTTTTTTTAAAACCCCCACATACCAGTTAATTTTTTGGTGTAAATTTTTTTTGGGGAAATTTTTTACCCAAGGGGTTTTTTTTAAAAGGTTTTTCTGATATTGTAGCCCATAAAAAACGGTGTTTTTCAACCCCAAAGGGAAAGGAAATTTTTCCTGAAAGCTAATTCATTTTCCGAAGGTTTTTTTAAGGGCGTTTTTCTGCTGTTGTAGTATTTTAAAGAAACAGCGTTTTTAAATCCACATCCCTTTGTTTTTTTTTGGGCCCAGCTCATTTCTTTTCGAAAAATTTAAATCCTTTTTTAAATTAAAGGCTTTGTTTCTGTGTTGTAGTCAGAAAAAATAAACTGTGTTTTTTCCCAACTCCAAAGAAGAAATTTCCCTGTAGAAAATTTTATATGGAAATTTAAATTAAGCCTTTTTGTGGTTTTATTTTTAGAAAAATTACACAGTTTTTTTTAATTTGGCACTTTACAAGTCAATTTTTCCTGGCCTTTTGGGGAGCGTTTTTTTATTTCCAAGTTTTTACCCAAGCTTTTTTTGGGGTTATTTGGAGTCAAAAAAAGGGGTGGTTTGTTTTTATCTTATACGATATTTAATTAAACGTCTGAAAATTTTTGAAAAAAACGGGGTATGTCAGACGGGAGAGGTGGCAGGTTCTTAAGGATGCGAGTGGCAGCCCCCAAAAACTTTCCCTGGAGCAGGCAAAAGGTCACAGCACAGAAAGGGGGACGTCCCAGCAGGGGGTAAACTCGGTGGGCCCAGAACTCCCGGGGTGTCTTTGTACCCGGCCCGTGTGTTGATCGAAACCCCAAGGGTTCTTGATTGGTTGAGTAGGCCCAAAAAATTCACCCCAGATGACATTTTGAAAACCCCTTTAGCGGTGGGTTCGTCGATACAATCTTAGTTGGCATGGCCCGGGAACGGTAGGGGTTTAAAAAACCTGTCCTCAACCCGCCTTTGTTCCGTTCGGGTCCCCAGCCAAAAAAATAGTATGTGGTCTGGGAAAACTATACAGCGGGGGACGAAAAAATTTGAGGTCAGCAGCTATTTGGAAACTAAGGAGGGGGGGCGGGACACCCCTGCTTCTTCCCAGTATTGATGTGGAGGGTGTCTTGGGGGGTTTTTTTGGGAGAGCGGTCGGGCCTCTGCATCCCCAAAGCCCCAAGACCTTTTGAGGAGGACGCAGTGGGGATCAAAACGAATGAAGTATAAAACATGGTGGTTTAAAATTTTTTTTTCTGCGTTAACAGTTTGTTCAAAGGGGAGGTAGGGAACTTGAACAAAAGGAGACCATAAATACGGGAATTTTTTTGGTTTTCCCTTTTTTTGAAATTTTGTGTCATTGGTTTATTGAATTCAGTACAAAACTGTAATGGGACAAACAAAAAAGAAGCAAATGCTGCAAAAATGGTTTGGATGAACTTCTTCATTATGAAGTTTTTGAATGTTTTGTCCAACTTACAGAAATAAAAAAACAAGTTTCCCTTCCCGGAGGGGGTTCCCTATTTCCCGGGGGAAAAAATTTTCACCCCCACCGATTTCGGGGTTTGTTTAAAAAAGCAAGTTTATAAATTTTTTCATTGGGTTATGAAAAAAGATAACACAGGTGATTTAAAGGGAAAGTTTGCTGAAAATTTTTATCCGTTTTCCAGATTTTGAAAGGGTGTGGAAAAAAATTTTGGTGCTTTTTTAATGGAAAAGGCTTTTCAAACCCAACCGCTCCAAGATATTAAAAAAATTAATTTTAAAATAATTTTTAGAGACCCATAGAGAAAAAAAAAAAAGTTTCCCTTTAGCCTCAAATTTTTCATATCCGTGTACCGTTTTCCTCTTGCCTCCGTTCCCTTTTACCCCGATCCTTTCCGGCTGTTTCCCGACCTTTTAAAAAAGTCCCCGACCCAGGTTTGACTTACGATTTTTAAAAATCGCTACAAACCCCCGGGTGGGCCCCCGCAAGCAAGGGCCGTGGGGTGCAAACCCTTTGGGAGAATCCCCGCCGGGGCCCAAATTCCCATCCCAAATTTTTCGGTGGGCTTTTGTTGGGGAAAAAAGGAACCTTTTTTGGGGCCCAAACCCCCCGGCGTGGTATTGTTGGGGGTTTGGTTTAAATGGTTTCCCCTCCGCTGTCCATGACAAAAAGAAACAGTGGAATTTACGTTATTATCCCCTAGTCCTGGTGGGGTAAAATTACGAAAGTCCTCATTTAAAGGGGGTTGAGCAAAAAGGGAGGGTCCGCATGAGCTTTCCCCCTTTGGGCCCACATTAAAATTTAACAGGGTGTACTCCTGTCGCTTTGGTTTATCCAAATAAACCATTAATAGCCTTTCTTATTCATTTTAGAGGTTGTTTTCCAAAAAAAATGGAGGGGTGGAAATTCCCCCGTTTGGGAAAAGTCACATTTCAGCCAATGTTGGGGGGGGATTGGTCTGCCGTTTCACTTAAGAAGGGGTGCTTGGTTTGGTTTTAAGAAAGGCTGAAGTGGAAAGAAAAATTTTTTGGACCCCTTTTTAAAAATGTCTTGCAGATTTGGGGGGTGACTTTTAAAAACCTGATCATTTTTTTCCCCTGGGGTGACTTCGTTCGCCAAGGGGGGTTCATCCTGTCCCCTTGGTTTATCCCAAAATCCCTTTAAAGGCCCTTTTTTCTGGGTTTAATAATTTCCCCTTTTTATATTTTATTCCTGTTCAAACAATTTCCCTGTTCAATTATTTCCCCCTGTAATTTTTTGTCCCTGTTCTTCCAATTTCCCCTGTTCAATAAATTTTCCCCCCCTTAATTTTTTTTATTCCTGTTCATCAATTTCCCCCTGTCCCAAAAAAAACCCCCTGTTTTATTTTTTATTTTTCCCGTTCATCAATTTTCCTCTGTTCATTTAGTTCATGTCTGCTGTGTACCCCAACTTTTGCTTTGTTACCGGGCCCGGGTTTTCCACCGGGCCCGCCCTGAACCCGTTGGTTTAACCTTTTGCTAGAGTTTGTTTATGATTCCCGTATTTTCGTGCGCCCCCGGCTGCCAAAAGCTTCTAGTCCCCGCCAGGGGGAGGACCTTTGGGAGGGCCCTGCTGGGGAAAGTCTATCCTGGGCCCTTTTGGCCGGGGTCTGGGGAAAACCCCGGAAACCTTTTTAGGGCCCCCCTCCCTTGCTTGACCAATTTCCCCCGCTTGGGGGGTGGTCCAGAGGAGCCCCTTTCCCTTTTCGTTACCCAAAGGCTGAAATGAATGCCGATTTTTCCCGGGCCCGTTCTTTTTTAATTTGGTTTCAGATTCCACACTTTAAAAGGGGGGTTGGGGAAGGGACCCCCAACTTGGGAAAAGGAAAAATTTGTTTAGTTCTTTCATTAGGGGTGGGCTAGAGCATATGTTTCATTCTTTGTCAATCGTTCCCGGGGAAGACTGCTGGCACCATGAGTGCCGAGGGGGCGGAGTATCTGGACGGTAAATGATGTGATAAAACAAAGGGGGTTGTCTTGGGGGAGAGGTGGTGAAACCTTGACTGCCTTTAAATGGGGGGCGTGCCACTGGGTGCGGCCCGTGTTGGGGGAAAGGATGGAACCCCCACATCTGAAAAAACGTAAAGGGTTTACACCCGCCCTGATTTGAAAGCAGGGCTGTGGTGCCAACCCTTTCTCCCCTTTGGGCACGCTTTACTTTCTGCCCACAGATTTACATTTTAGTTATGTTTTTCCTCAAAATTGGTTTTCTCGTCAAAAAAACTTTCCCACTGCCCAGTAGGTGATTTTCCATCAAAGTCCTCACTTACTGAATGTTACCGCCGCTGACCCCGGGGAGCCCCCGTGCCCCTATTTTTTGGGACCGCCCAAATGGGTTTGGGCAAATCGTGGCTGTTTGGCCCCAAAACCCCGAATGCTGCTACCCTGCTGCTCCCGGCCACACTACCCAAATTACGGGCCCGCGCCAATTTCCCGACACGCAAAATGCCGTCTCTTCTCCCCAAAGATAATGATGAAACCCTTTTTTCCCCGTTTTGGGCTGGGTTTAGCTGATTGCAAACATGTGGTTTCAAAAAACCCCCCAGTAAACTGTGGGGCAACCCAACTTTTTTCATCTCTGGGGCCCCGATATTAGTTTTCTACTGTCCAAGGGTCCCCGTTGTTGCGTCCCCAAAAGGGTCCATCTTCTCCCTTTTCTCCTTAAAAACTTTGTAGGGAAAACAGAAGCGTCCCGGGCGGGAAAAATGGGTTAAATCGGGGGGTTTTTTGACCGCATTTGGGGCCACTTATCTCAGGGAGGGAAAAGGGGGGCACAATGGGGGCAAAGGGGTGGGCTGAACTGAACGAAAGAAAAATTTTTGAGGAAAATTTGCCCAATCTTTGATACGGTTTAAAAAAGTTGACCCTGTTAATTCTTGTTTCCCTTTTACACAGCAGACACCCTATGAAAAAAAAAAAGGGGGCCTTTTTTGCTGCACAGAAAATGCATTTAAACACGCACCCCCTTTGGTTCGTCTTTTTGGTTTGTTTGGATACCCTTTTTGGGGTTGATCCTTTTTTTTTTGTGGTTTTTTTTTTCAGAAAATGTAAACATTTTTTTGCTGTGTTTTTTTTGCAAAAAATTTCATCAAAAAAAATAAGGGGATTTGTTGGGGAACGGGCTTTTTTCGGCCCGTTTTTTTTTGGGAAAATTTTCTGCGCCTCCCGGCCCCAATCCCCTGCAGGGGTGGCCCGTGGTTTGGGCCGGGGGCGTTTTGCCATTTTCCTGCGCCCCGCATGAAAGGGGCGGGGGAAAAGTGCGCTGTGTGGACGCCGGGGGGGGAAAGGGGTTTCGGGGCGGGGACACGGGGCGCTCGTATTTCCCGGGATCTACGATCGCGAGTCGGCAAAAAAACGGGGGCGCAATGCAAGCGTGGCAAATCCGACAGGCAGACCTGGTTTATTTTGGGCTAAAAGCTTTCCCGGGGGGGCGAAGTGAAGCAGGTTCGGAAACATGCAAGGAAGGGAGATAGAAGGGGGCGCGACGAAATTTTCGGGGCTCCGCTCCCTGCAAACAAAAAGTATGAATAAGAAAAATCGCCTTTATGAAGGCGGGAAAACAATGGAGGAAAAAAGCTTTAACCTCAAAAATTAAAAATAATTAAAAAAAAAATTTCCCCTTTTCCCAAAAAACTAGGGAATGGGCAAAAATCAAGAAATTTGGATATTGGGGAAAATTTCCGGGAAATTCAGTAATTCAAAATTTTGTAAGTATTTTCATTTGGGCGGCTTTAAACCGGCCAAACAGAAAAAAGAGCGGGCGGAACCAATTTTAAAAACCCAGGGGGAAAAAAGGTTTTGGGGCCAAAACAGAATCAACGGCGGGACAGTTCAAAATGCAGAAAAGAGTGATTGGTTGAGCTAGCGGGGGGGTTTGGGTGTAAACCAATCGGAATTTGGAAACGGGGGGGGGCAAAGACCCCAATTTTAGCCTTTTGGGAATTTTTAAAAAAATCAAAAAACAAGGTGGACAGTTCAAAATACAGTTTAAAAAGGGAGGAAAAAAAAATGATTGATTTTAAAGCCGGCCCGGGGGGTTGGCTATCCCAAACCAAAACAGGGCGAGCTATTCTCCCTTTTTTGTTTTATGGAGAGATGGGCGCAATTTCAATTTTCGGCGCTCAAGGAGGCCCTTTCGGCATGGAGTATTGGGAAAAAAAAACTCATTTTTTTTAAGGGGTTAAAAAAATTATCGATAAAGCGCTTTAAACCTTCTTTAAAAAATTTAAAACACCTTTTAAAACCCTAAAAACGCGTTGGTGCCCGAGCCCCCGGGGCTACATAAGGAATTGCAATAAGAGAATTGCGGGAAAAACAGTAATTCAAATTTTTTTTAAGGTCTTCTCATTGGGCGGCCCTAAACCCCGCCAATCGAAAAAGGAGCGGGCCAGTTTTCCCATTAAAACCTATGGAGAAATATTCCCCTTCAGAATTGGAGCAACCCAAAAACCCATTATTTCCCTTTGGAAGAAGTTTTGACCAATCAAAAATCCAAAAGGGGGGACAGTTCAAAATTCATTTTAAAAAAATTTTAAAAGAGTTGATTGGCTGAGCTAGGGTGGTTTGGGTATCCCCGCCCAAACAGGGGCGAGCTACTTCTCCCCTTTTAGTCTATGGAGAGAGCGGGACTGAAAACTGGGGGTCGCGCAGTGCGGCATGAAGTTTAATAAAAAAAATCATTTTGATTAAATGTAAAAAAAAATTTCACATTAAGGCTAAAAACCCTTTGTTTAAAAAAAAAAACGGTTTTAAAAACCCCCCGAACAAAAGCCCTTTTTTCGCCCAGACCGGGGTACCCTAGGGGTTTTCAAAAAGAGAGAATCGCTGGGGAAAAATAGTAATTTAAATTTTTTTTAAAACTCTTCTGATTGGTCGGGATAAACCCAGCCCAAACCCGAATTTGGAGGGACCCGGGAAAACCCTTTTTAACCTATGGAGGGAAAAAATTTAAAATCATATTTCAAGGCGGGACAGTTCAAATACAGTTTAAAAAAACGAAACAAGCTGATTTTGGGTTTTGGGTAACGGGGGGCTCGTTTCCCTCTTTGCCAATAAGAGTGCGAAAAAACTTTCTCATAGAAATTTTTTTTGGGGAAAAAAAATTCCCGGGGGGCTCTGTGTTGGTAAGTTAAAAGAGGCGCCAATTTTTTGGCCAATGGGGGAGCGAGCGCGCTCCTATGGGTTTTCAAAAGCAATCTGTAATAAAAAATGTACTTTGGCCCAAAAAAAATGTTTTAAAACTTTCGGGAAATTGTTCCCCGTTGTTATTAAAAAAATGAAAATTATGGGGTAAGAAAAAAAATAAATTTAATTTAATAAAATCCCTTTTTTATTTCTTTATTTTCGTTATCCAAAAGGGTCAATAGTATGGGTTTTCCAAAGAAAAGAAAAAAATAAAAATGTTTTTATTGAAAGTTTAAAATTTTTTTTTCGTTACCCCCATATTTTTATTCATTTTTAAAATGATCGGGGCAAAATTTTGTAGTGGGGTTTTAATTTTATTTCGGCCATGGGACGTTTTATTTCAGGGGTTGCATTTGAAAACCTTTGGAGCGTCGCTCGCTTCCCATTGGGGCCAAATAACGGACCCCCTTTTTTAAATTAGCCCAAACACAGAGCTTGCTCGGAATATTTTTTTCCCCATAGAATCTTTGGGGGGACAGTATTCCCCGCTCCCGATTTGGGTAAGTGGGCGAAACCCCGCTTGGGGTCAAAAACCAAAAATTTGCTCGTTTCTGCCCTTTTTTCTGTATTTTGAAATGTTTCCCCCCCTTTTTAAAAATGATTTGGTTTAAAAATTTTTTTTCCCTTGGGGTTAAAAAATGGGTCCCCGTTTGCTCCTAAATTTTGATTGGTCAATTCTCCTCCTTTGGATATTAAAAGGGCCACTGTCGCTTCCCCCATTCTGATTGGGGTGGTTTTATGCCCCGGGCCAAAACAAAAAGAGCTTAAACAATTTGAATTACTGTTTTTCCCCCGGGGATTCTCTCTTTTTGCAAATTTCCCCATGTGAGGCCAGGTCTCGGCGACCCAACGCGTTGTTCGGGATTTAACTGATTTATTTTTAGAGAAGGGTTTCAGCTTTAATGGGGTAAAGGGTTTTTTTAAAATTAATCAAAAAGGTTTTTTTTTTTAATACTTCCCTGCCCCACCCGGGGCGGGGACCCGGGATTTCAGTGCGCCGATCTCCCAAAAGGTTACAATGGGGAAGTAGGGTCGCGCTCTGATTGGGGTGGGGTAGCCAAACCACCCTAGCCAGCCAATCAGCTTTTTTTGTCTTTTTTTTAAAATGGGATTTTTTTAAATGTCCCGGGCCCTTTTTTTTGATTGGTTTTCAAACTTCTCCATGAGGCTTTTTAAAGGGGTTTTTTCCTCCTATTCTATTGGGGGAAATAGCCAAAGGGCCCCCGCTAGCTCAGCCATTCAGCCTCTTTTCTGCATTTTGAATGTATTTTGAAAATGCCCGGGCCCTTTGATTCTGATTGGTCAATAGTTCTCTATAGGTTTTAATTTGGTTTTTCTGGGCGCCCCCTATTCGAATTTGGGCCCGGGTTTTTGCCCCCAATGAGAATAGCTTTCAGAATTTTAAAAATTTCTGTATTTCTTGCAATTTCCAATATCCTAATTCTTTTAATTGGATATTTGGAAAGTGATTTTGTTTTATGTATTTTTTATTTTTGAGGTTTCAGCTCTTTTCTGAGAATGTTGAACCCTTTTTTAAAGGCGATTTTTGATTTTATTTCTCCGCCCGGGCATGTGGGGAAAGGGGTTTCACCCTGTTTTCCGCCTTTTCTCGAAAGGAACAGATTTTTAGTGCAGCCCGCACTGGACTAAGTCCCCGCCTGCACCCCACAAAACTGGCGGGGGGGACATTTCCCCCCCATGTATGAGTGAATTCCCCCGGCGGCGAAGGGTTTGGCGCCCGCCCCCCACTGCGCCCTCGTCCCCCCAATGGGCCCCAAAAACACTGGCGAGGCGCTGCGGGGCTTTTCCCCGCATGTATGAAATGACTAGGGTCCCCGGCGGCGAATCTCAGGGGCAGCCCCTCACTGCGGCCAAAAAAGGGGGGGGCCCCCCCACTGGGCCCCCAAAACCCCTGGCGGAAAGGGCGGCGGACTTTACATAGTATGTATTTAGGGGCGCCCTGGCCCCGACTAAATTGGCGCAGATTTCGCGGGGAAAATAGCGGGAAAAAACGCGCCCCGGGCCCGGCGAGCTTCATAAATGTGCCCTAAGGGGCCCCAAACTTCTAGGCCTTTTAAAAAATCAAATTTTTTGCCCTTTCAAACCAAAACAGTGCGCCCCTTTAATTTGAAAAAATGCTCTGGAAAAATGAGAGGGGTGCTCTGATTGGTTGCTATAGACAACAAAGTGAGTTTTTGACAGTTTTCATACATGTGGCCCTAAGCATTCTTTTGTGCTTTTTGTGATGCATTTTTTATATGTTTTTGTGCAGAAATAAACAGCAAATAAGGCTGTGCATCTATGCAAAAAATAAAATAAAAAAATGCATAAAAAAACGCTTCGTGGGAAAGCACCCGTATGATCCATATATGAGTTGGATGGGCTGAGGGTTTTCCACTACAGCAGAATAAAATCTATACCAGTTGTTGAAAATGTTGTTGTGAATTTTACTTCAATGATAAACCTGTGACAAAATCCATACTGATTAGTGTGGATTTTGCCATGCAAATTTTATTCTGCATGATCACTGCTAAAAACCTGCAAGTGATCCAACCTCTATGAATGCAAAACTTCCTGCTGGTAAATGCCTAGAACCCAGAGAAATATGAGATGACTAGGCTTTGTTTGCTACTGGAGTTTAGGGTGGATCTCATTGTAAATCATTTACATGCAGATTTTGCTACAGATTGTGCAATAGATTCACACTCTTCACCCCTATACATTGAACCGGGGAAGTCAGTGGTCAAATTCTGTTGCCATTCCACAACAGCATAAGGGGCATGCTTATTTTCCATAAACAAAATGTTGAAATCCCCATCTATATATTGTACTTTAATTTGTCTGTAGATTTGTGGTGAGGAATCCGCACAATGAATCTGCACCAGATTTCATCACATTTGAACTCATCCATGACATCAGTTACCATAAGGTGCATTACTGTTACAATGTAACATCATGTTACAATGTAAAAAAAAAAAAGAGGACTGCTATGGGTAGCACAGTCTAAAACAGTCTCATTCTGCATGAGGCCTATTGTGTGTTCATAGAGCACCAAATCTCTAAACTTCCAGTAAATAACTGGCAAAATGCTTTAGGTCAAAAAACTTGACGAATAAAACATTGTATTGAAGTTTAAGAAATGCTTAACACACCAGATATACTACTGAACTTAAACTCGCAGCTGATTTAGTACCTTGTTTTCTGAAGTATATGACCATAGCTCGTATATCTTGGGATTTTATGTGGTAGTTATAAGATTTTATGATCACTTTATAACATTTTATAGACAGTTTAATCATTAGTTAGGACTTTCACTGCATCAGGTAATTTTATCAATAATGCTTACCTTACCCAGCTGTTCTCTCTCATGTAACACAGTGCTCTGTATTATACTGTAACTGTTTCAATGAAAATCTCATTTGGATGCCATAGGTATTCCAGAAACATAACAGCAGTCTAAAGACTATAGGGTCAAATTGGTGTCAGTCACTAGCCACATACAAGTGCAGTGCTTAATAAAAAAAACATCCATGGAAATAATTATTATTGTTAAAAATCATTGCAATGATCAAATGGAATAAAGTACGGCACATATTGTAAAGTGATTATCATTACATGATAAAGAGCTTCTATAAGAATAATATAATATTCATTCTTGTATTGTAATATTAGTGTTCAGTTCTGGGTGTCATTCCAAAATCTGCACTGCATGCTAATTTCAATACTTATTATATGGTTTACTTATAGATGATACACATTGTATCTAATTTTGGAGCGCCTAAATTCTATATCTCTACTATAGATAATCACCATCTATTTATATGCTATGTCTGGCTTGATATGCACATTGTTTACTGAAATAGCATTTTAAGACTATTATAATGGAACGCTGCATATAATTTATGTATTGACTTCTTGTGACATCATGGGATATACACATAGATTGAGGACTGTGGAAATTTTTCTTATGCATGTGGTTATTTCTATATCTTTTAATTTTTAATTTCTATCTTTTTAGGTAGATTTTTTTTCTTTTTGCTTATCTTGTGTTATATATTTTTTTCATTTTTTTCTTTTTCATGTTTTGAATAGGATGTAAATAGTTGATGCTGTTTATTTTAATTTTCTTCTATTATTATTTTTGTCTTTTAGCGACAGATTTGAAAAAGGTCTATGTTTGACCGAAAACGTTAATTTAAGTCGCTTTTCATCCTTTGTATGAACATTAAAGTCGCTGATTATTTTTTGCATGAAAAATGTAATTAAAAAAATCATGTACAGGTAAGTATATTGGACTTAGTACGAATTGGAATATCCTTTATGCCCAGCACTGATAAGGTCTTTTTTCAATAGTGTGCCGAGCAACTTTTACTATTTTAGGGACAAGATCATAAACCTGCACAAAGCTGGAATGGATAAACAATAACCATGAGTAAGACGTTGGGTGAGAAGGAGAGAATTGTTGGAGCAATAGTAAAAAAATGGAAGAAATACAAAATGACTATCAATCGACATTGATCTGGGGCACCATGCAAAATCTCACCTCATGGGATATCCTTGATCATGAGGAAGGTGAGAGATCTGCCTAAAACTACAGGGGGGAAATTGTTAATGATCTCAAGGCAGCTGGAACCACAGTCACCAAGAAAACCACTGGTAACACTGTAATGGTTTAAAGTCCTGCAGTGCCCGCAAGGTCCCCCTGCTCAAGAAGACCTGTCTGAAGTTTGACAATGAACACCTGGATGATTCTGTGAGTGACTCAGAGAAGGTGCTGTGGTCAGATGAGACAAAAATTGAGCTCTTTGTCATCAACTCAAGTCGCCATGTTTGGAGGAAGAGAAATGTTTTCTATGACCCAAAGAACACCATCCCCAATGTCAAGCATGAAGGTGGAAACATTATGTTTTGGGTGTGTTTCTCTGCTAAGGGCACAGGACTACTTCACCACATCAATAGGAGAATGGATGGAGCCATAAACCGAAAAAACCAGTGACAACCTCCCTCTCTCTGCCAGAATATTAAAAATAGGTCGTGGCGAGGTCTTCCGCAAGACAATGAAACCCAAAAAAATACAGCCAAGGGGAACAAAGGATGGCTCAAAAAAAGAACATTAAAGGGGGTTTTCTCGCTACAAAGGGAAAAAAACTTTCAAATTGTAGGGAACACAAATATAAGACATTTCCAAATATATTGCTTTGTTTCCTCTGTTTTCCCTAAGGAGATACAATGAATTTATACCTTTCCCCCGGCTATTTCAGTTCCCCTCAGTAAAGACCTGTAAACAATTCGCCCCTGCTGTTTGTTCAATGAAAACATGAGTAACATCATCACACAGGTCTCGCATTGTCCTGTGCTGCTCAACAGTAAAAAGCTGATTTTATGTAAAATAAAAAGAAAATGTAATTAGGGCTTTTGTTTTGGAGATCAGATAAAGTCCCGTTAGTAGTTTGAGAACTAATCTGATTTAATTAGCATCTGACAGCACAGCACCACATGGAGCTGTACAAGCATGGAGCTTATGCAAATGAGTCAGTCTGAACCAGGAAGTGACAAAGTATTTCATTCATGCATTCTCTGAAACTCTGAAGGGAGACAACTCCTTTAAGGTCATGGAGTGGCCTCGCCAGTCTCCAGAACTTAATCCCATAAAGAAGTTATGGAGGGAGTTAAAGCTCTGAGTTGCCAAGTGACAGCCTCAAAACCTTAATGATTTAGAGATGATCTGCAAAGAGGAGTGGACCGAAATTCCTCCTGACATTTGTGCAAACCTCATCATCAACTACAAAAAATGCCTGACTGCTGTGCTTGCCAACAAGGGTTTTGTCACCAAGTATTAAGTCTTGTTTACCTGACGGATCAAATACTTATTTCTCACTGCAATATGCAAATAAATTTATATAATTTATACCACGTGATTTTCTGGATTTTATTTTGGATATTCTATCTCTTAATGTTAAAACTAATCTACCCTTAAAGTTATAGACTGTTCATGTCTTTGCCAGTGGGCAAACTTTCACAATCAGCAAGGGATCAAATAATTATTTCCTTCACTGTATATACAGTTGAAACTAGAAGTTTACATATACTATATAAAAAGACACATATGCATGTTTTTCTCACCATCTGACATGAAATCAGAATAAACCTTACCCGTTTTAGGTTAATCAGGATTAAAAAAACACAGCAAAGGCCGTACATACAGCTCAATGGCTGGACTAAAATGGCTGTAACCAGTAGTTGGCAACACAAGCCCCTGTGCTACTTGGGAAAGATAAATAGGTGCAGGTAATTGCTGAGCAGTAGCTCACGCACCCCTCTACTAGGGGGACAATTAGATGATAAAAAAAACTGCACATTGAATTGGTATCTGTTGATGCATAAAAGCCACAGTATAATACATGGGGAGAATGCACAAATGCAAATATACCGACTCACACACCTTCTGTGTACGAGGTTTGCTGGTATTATAACTACATACAGATAAGATGATACAAAGGTGCCATTAATGCAGATACGTGTGGTTCACCATGCTGGCTTACAGCCTATTACGCCACTACTATTCGATTGGGCGGGCTGCCCAGACATTTTTAGGTGTCCAACACAAAATACAGACATCCTCTGCTCCCCAGTACTTTTGGGCAAATAAATGACATACTGGAAAAATATCAAATATGAGGTATTAGTTGACTAACAAGCGACAGCTTCTCTGATCAGTTCCCTTCCTTTTTCTTCTCCATTCGCCCCAGACTGCCATGACTTCTCTCGGTCATGACTCATCTCTGCAGAAATTTCCACTCAAGCGTTTTATAATCCCCCTTTTCCAGCACCTATATACCTATCTTCCTAATGGTAGGAAAGCATGGTGACATTCCATCCCCCACAGCAACCCACTTTTCTATGATAGTAAAGCTGGGTGCCTGCGGTGGGGGATTGGGAGTCAACATTATTCCTTCATAGGCCCCCCATTAGGTAGGTAGGTATATGGACCCCCAGCAAGTAGGAAGGTATATAGGACTTCTCAGTTGGTAGGTACCTAGGTCTCCTCGGTAGGTAGGTATGTAGATATATAGCTCCCTGCTATGTAGGTATATGAGTCCTATTAGTAGGTTGCTGCCCTGCCCTTTGGGCAGACTGCTGTGCTGGTTCAGGGCAGCAACATAAAACTGCCTAGTGACACCCATGAGTGGCATATTGTGATGCTCTGTGCCACCTTGCTGAATGGCTATATATTTAAGAGGTGTTAAGAAGACATTTGTTGCCAGTAGTAGACAGTGTGGACAGTCCCCACTCCATGCTAGTGGAGAGTAATGTTAGCCTATGAAAAAGATAGTAGGTCTGAGGTCTGCACACCTGGAAGCTAGCTTGTTCTTCTTCAGGCTGCTAGGGGGCTAGTAGACAGGAATCATGCACACCATTTGTCTACAAAACAACTTTGCCAAATGATCAGCACCGGGAGATCAGATAAAAAAGAACTTTTATTTGAAAAAACTGCCGGTACAAAAAACATATATAGCGGTGCAAGGGCAGGCAAGCAGCTCAGAGAGACAAAAGGATCGCTGACATGTTTCGGGCGATACAACGCCCTTTGCGTTGTATCGCCCGAAACATGTCAGCGATCCTTTTGTCTCTCTGAGCTGCTTGCCTGCCCTTGCACCGCTATATATGTTTTTTGTACCGGCAGTTGTTTCAAATAAAAGTTCTTTTTTATCGGATCTCCCTGTGCTGATCATTTGGCAAAGTTGTTTCCTGGATACAAGTGCATTTGGAGCATGGATCGTGCACGGGATTTACCAAAGAACTGACACCAATATGCCATTGAGGTGAGCTGGTTACCTTCCTTCTGTTTTATCAGTTTTAACACCATTTGTCTACTAGAAGTAATGATGGGCTGGAGGCTTGGAAACATAATGTTGGCCTGGGGACTGTTAAATAAGGATCAAGTCACTGAGGGTAAAAGTGGTTAAACTGGTGAAGCCTAAAGGAGTGTTATGTGGAAATGATGAGCTAGTAGAATGACCACTATTCTTGAGCTACGATAATTTAATCATGGAGGAGTTGGCTTACAGTGTTCAGTTAAGATTAATATGTGCATAAAAGTGGTTAGTTCTGAGAAGTTTGTTGGAGCTTTGGAGGAAAAGTCAGCCTGCTATGGGGAACCTGAAAGCCAGAGGATACTACAGTTTAGTCCTGTTTATCTTAGTATAAGGGCTGGAGATAGATTCGTTAATAAAAGAGAGACAGTTGCCAGTTAGACGGCAAAAAGTGTGACTAGTTAAGACTTGTGCAAAATAACATTGGCCTGGGAGAGGCTCCAGTCACATGAACATAGATCTGAGAAATAGAAAAGCACCTATTGTACTGTCAATCATTATTACTCTCCTGTTAACAATGTATTTCTAGAAACATTCAAACTATGCCACAGTAAAAGTAACTGCTAAGTTTTTGTGTTTTATTTAAGGACTGTAACTGGCAAGATTTTTGTGTCACTGTATGTAAAGAAGTGAAAGTTAATCTAATATGTTTTCATACATGTGGCCCTAAGACTTTTTCGCGCTCTGTTATTCTACTGCTTTTTATGTGTTTTTTCTGTGGCACATTAGGCTTTATTTTCATATAATTTTTACATCAGATTTTACGTTTTTAAGAAATATATGAGCGACAATTGAAAAAAAGTCTTTTTCACATTTTTTTAATTTTTCTAACAACAAAAGTGGCGCTAAAATACGTTTTGTAATTTCGTCACTTAATTTCTCAAAGGTTATTTATCTATAAATGATACAGTGTTTTAGGGCCATCAGGAGTGGAGATACAAGTTGTGGTTTGGGCTGTTACAGATTTTTTTTAATATAAGAGTAGAATGGATCTGCACTCTCATATTAAATACATTGACAAGAAAAAGGGTAACAATGTTTTGAACTTTTGATTTTCAGGCTCCATAGCTCATTATCCATCATCATCATCATCTCCTCTGAATGTGAGACTACCATAATTTGATAGACAATCAGCTTAGCTGTCTCACACACAAATTTGACTTGCAGCTATTTAGCTTATGTTTAGTTCTGCAGATACTTGTCATGTATCTGCATTGTTACTTTTTTGCTTCTGGAGGTGGAACAATATTTTTCTTCTTGTATGCTACAAATTACAACCTGTTCTCACATTCCCTAATAGCTCAGTGTGTTACTAGGTCGATTCCCAAGTGAAAGATCCCTCTTTCAAATCAAGGAGCAGCCATGAATATTTCCTAAAAAGAGGGAAACACCATCATCCAGCTCATTGATAGTGGTCTCTTTGCCAAGAAAATTGCCAAACTGCATCATCTAAGGCCATGACAGCTGGAAGAATGCAAAAAGAAGTTCACATTCATTCCAAAGCCAAGAGGTGGACATTCAGGCAAAATATGGTAGTAAACAAGTCAGCTCATCACAAGGTCTATCAGTTCTGGTGCAGTAAACACGGCAGTGAAGGTGGCCCGTATGCTTCATAATAGTGAGATCAAAGATGTGCATGCAAGCTTTAGTGAATGGTGAGATATGGAGACTGAAAGCCAAAAGTTTAAAACATTGTTACTCTTTTGTATAATGGGTGCCAGACAATGGTGGTAATTCTCCCACTCCACCTCATTACATCAAAATGCAAAAAGATACTAAGGGCGACATGTATGAAGCTCGCCACGACAGGGCGCACCTTTTCGCCCGTTTTCCGGCAAAATTTGCGCCTGATTTATGTCGGCGCTGGGGCGCGCTCATACATACTATGTAAAGTCCGCCACGCCTCACCAGTGTTTGAGGCGCAGTGCGGGGCTGCGCCTATGATTCGCCTCCCGAGGTAGTGCGATCATACATGCGGTGTAAAGTCCGCCGCGCCTCGCCAGTGTGTTAGGCGCACAGCGGGGACTGAGGCGCAGTGCTGGACTGCGCGAAAGATTCGCCGTCTGAGGAGGTGCGCTCATACATGCGGGGAAAAGTCCGCCGCGCCTCGACAGTGTGTGGGGCACAGTGCGGGACTTAGGCGCAGTGCGGGACTGCGCCTCACATGAATTCCGATACGAGACAGGCTGGAAAACAGCGAGAAATCATTAAAGATGTCCGTGCGGAGTATGAATAAAAAAATCGTCTTTATAAAGGCGTAAAACATTCTTTGAAAAAGAGCTCAAACCTAATAAAAAAATACATAAATAAAATCACTTTCCAAAAACCCAGAACACGCTATATCGGGAATTTGGATATTTGAAATTGCCGGGAAGTACAGTAATTCAAATTCTGTAAGCTATTCTCGTTGGTCGGCAGAAACCAGCCAATCAGAATAGGGGCAACAGTGAACCATTAAAACCTATGGAGAAGTTTGGACCAATCAAAATCAAAGGCGGGATAGTTCAAAATACAGTAAAAATGCTGAAAAGAGCTGATTGGTTGAGCTAGCGGGGCTTGACTATCTCGGCCAATCAGAGCGCGAGCTACTTTCTCCCATTGTAGTCTATGGAGAGATCACGGCAATTAAATCTCGGCGCTCAGTGCCGTGCGGCATGGAGTATGATTAAAAAAAAAATTTTTATTAAGTGTAAAATTTTCTCTGAAAAAGAACTGAAACCTTCTATAAACATAAATCAATTAAATCCCGAACAATGCTTTTGTTTCCGAGACCGGCGCTACATCAGAAATTGCAATATAGAGAATTGCCGGGAAATTCAGTAATTCAAATTGTTTTAGCTCTTCTGATTGGTCGGCATAAACCAACCAATCAGAATCGGAGCGACAGTGGCCCATTCTAACCTATGGAGGAATATTGACCAATCATATTCAAAGGCGGGACAGTTTAAAATACAGTAAAAATGCAGAAAAGAGCTGATTGGCTGAGCTAGCGGGGGCTTGGCTATCCCAGCCAATCAGAGTGCGAGCTACTTCTCCCATTGTAGTCTATGGAGAGATCGGCGCAATGCAATCTCGGCTCTCTGCGGCGTGCGGCATGAAGTATGAATAAAAAAATCATTTTTATTAAGTGTAAAACATTATCAGATAAAGAGCTGAAACCTTCTCTAAAAATAAATCAGTTATATCACTAACAACGTGTTTGTCGCCGAGACCGACGCTACATAAGGAATTGTAATATAGAGAATTGCCGGGAAATACAGTAATTCAAATTGATTAAGCTCTTCTGATTGGTCGGCGTTAGTGTTGAGCGATTATTATCGACAAAGTTGAAATCGGCACAGTTTTTATGTTGATCAAAATTTTTAGATCATGCGATAATTTAGGTTAAAATCTGTGCATCATCTATTAAGATCGCGCCATTTTTGGCGCTTCCTGTCATTTTTGCGGCCAGCAAATCAGCTTACAGAATAGAGCAGGGTGAGATGTGTGTGCGACGTCATGACTGGGATGTGTATGATTGCGATTGGCTGGAAAAATCACATGACCTCGTTTTACATAGAACAGGGCCCTTCCTGTTCAGCCTCAGTGTCTCTCAGCGTCTCATAGCATTAGGACGTGCGCTCTGCCTGTGTCCAAACAGCTCAGCGAAATTATTTCTATTTCTTTACAGAGAAAGCTCTATGTTAGCTGTGATCCTTACAACTTAGTTAGATTAGAGATTGGAAGATTTTATGTAGTTAGGTAGAGAATTTTAAAGGAAGCATTACCCCTGTTTAAAATACGGGGTGGGGTTGGGGAGGG